>JAABOM020059425.1:0-159812 GCA_011800125.2 Solanum clarkiae
AAAATTCAAGTCCCAAACCCTCATCCTAAGCTAAGGTTCTCCTTCAAGGTTCTTCTTCAAGCTTTAAGTCTCCATCTTTAATCTACACTAAGTTCATCTCTAAGATAAAATATGTGGGTTTCTTTCATGGGTTCCTTTCACCCATGATACCCAAGTCTTCCTTTTACTCAAATTGCATGATTTAAAGTTAATTTACAAATGGTTCTTTCTTATTATAAAATTCACTGCATACTATTTTATAAATATATAAATTTGTGACTGATTTTCTATGTTTTGAGCTATAAATCTTTAATCTATTATAAGATTTGATGATGGTTTTGATGTATATTGCTTGAGGGTGTTGCAAGATGTTGATTGATAGTTTTACAATCAATTTTCTCGTACGATTTCATCTCTATATTTCATGGTTTTATGCTAGCATTACACACTCTTTAAGTGTTTGATAAAATGGTCGGATGTGGTTTCTTGAGGAGTTAAAGGTCCAAAGCATGAGATATGATATGAATAATTATATGATGATGAAATGAGCTTATATATAGATATGATAAATAATATAGAAAGTATTGCATTAGACCATGCCCAATTCGGGGGGACTAAGAACCTAGATAACCTAGATGGGGGTTTGTACTCATCAACCTAGGGAAGCGTTTGTACTTCTCCACCAAGTGATGGAGTAGCATCATCATAACGTAGATAGGTATTTGTACTCATCAACCTAGGGAAGGATTTATAATTCTCCACCTTGTTTATGGGGCGACACTATCACCAACCTAAATAGGGCTTTGTGCTCATCCACCTATGTTATGGGGCGACATCATTACTAATCTACCAAAGCGTTATACTTTGAAATTAGCTTGGTCTCTTCTATGCATATGATATCCTATATGAGCATGAGTTACTTAGGCATATTTTACCTTGGCATTGATCATATATGTCATATTGTTATATGATGTCTATTGTCTATTGCTATGTATTTTGATTATGATGCTTAAACCTTGTTTGCATTGCATCCTACACACTTAGTACATTCAAACGTACTAACACATACTCTATGCCTACATGATGTCATCATGTAGGAACCGGTTCCCAAGTTGATCATCCTCCTCTACATTGCTAGTTTGGTGCTATTAAAGCTAGGCGATGAGTCTTCCACTTTAGGGACGTTAGTCAATGTTGCTCCTATTATGTATTGCGACATCTTTCTTTATCGTCTGTTTTGACTATGAGGGTGAGCAGAGTCACTTTGTCTTGGCCTCTGCTCTCATCTATGTATTAAAGGTGTTATTTGACATGTTATGTATCTATGATATGTGCTTCACTCTTGTCTCTTGATTATGATGATATGGGTTTGTTTCCCCTTAGCCCTGGTTTCCCCTACTTTTATCTCTTGATGCTTGATTTATCCCTTCAACGACCATGGATGTGCAATGATATTCCAAGAGGCTTTCTTGGGGATCCTTCTGGTTCGCCTTGCGCCGTGTCACATCTAGGCCCTAGGCTTGGCTCACAAGAAACTTGGAATCAGAGCACTAGGTTGATAGATCCTCGGAGTCCAATACACCATGTTGATTAGAGTCTTGTTGATCGTTGTGAAGTGCACCATGACTATGAATAGGAGGCTATGAGGCATTTTAGGAAATTTATCCCTTCTTCATGTTCGAAGTCGTGCTATAGAGTTGTGGTAAGTTTTCCCCTAACGATTATTCTTTTCTATGATAGATCATGCCAAACACTCGAGGATGAATTGCCCAAACTCCCGAGGAGTAGCCTAATAATGGTGAGCTCCAGGATGCTCTTACTATGCTTGCCCAAGTTGTGGCTAACCAAGTTAATCAAGGGGACCAAGCCCCTCATGCTACTAATTCAGGAGCTAGGGTAAGGGACTTCATGAGGATGAATCCTCTAGTGTTCTATGGGTCAAAGGTGGATGAAGATCCACAAGAGTTCATTAATGAGGTCCACAGACCTTGAATATCATGGGTGTTGGGCCAAATAAAAAGGCGGAGTTTGTGGCGTACCAACTCAAAGGCATAGCTCAAATATTGTATGATCAATAGAAGGGTCAGAAGGGGATTGGTAATATGGTGCTTTTTGGGAGGAGTTCAAATTGGACTTCTTACTCAGTTTTTCCCTCTTGAGCTAAGGGAATCTAAGTTGGAGTTTTTGAACTTGAAACAAGGTGCTATGAGTGTAAGGGAGTATTCCCTCAAGTTTAATCAACTTTTAAAGTATGCTCCTCATTTGGTGGCCGGTCCTAGATCTAGGGTGAAGAAGTTTGTGATGGGGGTCTCCAAATTGGTAAGTGAAAAATGTCGTTCCGCTATGCTAATTAGTGGCATGGACTTGTCTCAGTTTACGACCTACCCTGAGCAAATGGAGGAGGAGAAATTAAGGAAGTGAAGGGGGCATGAGGCTAAGAGGATCCATCATGTGGGTATGTTCTAAAGGGGTAGCTGGTTCCTTCAAGGCTAAGGCTCTCACCATGCTACTAATAGGGGGTTTGCCAAAGACCTCCCTAGGCCTCAAGGTGGTGGTGTTGTGGCTCCTATTGATGTGTGTACTACATTCGGGAAGGGTCCTAAAGGCACATGTTTGAAAGATTCTAATGCATGCTTTTGTTGTGGGGAACTTGAGCACACCAAGGTAGATTGTCCAAGAAACCGTGGCAAAGTCCATGGTGCTAATGCGGTCCCATTAGGCAGAAGTGGTCCTCAAGGTGGTGCCCCAAGGAACAATTAGTTTTAAGCTCTACATGGGAGGCAAGGAGTTGGTGAGGTCCCCGATGTTGTTACCAGTATGTTGAAAATCTTTCACTTTGATATGTATACTCTGATTTATCCGGGATCCACTCTTTCCTTTGTTACCCCTTTTGTTGCTAAAAGGTTCCATGTTGTCCCCAAGTTGTTGCATGAGTCATATGAAGTGTCTACTCCTATTGGTGCCTCTATTATTGCTAGGAATGTTTATAGAAGTTGTCCTATTTTCATTTGGCATAAGTTGTTGCCTTGTGATCTTGTTGAATTAGACATGGTTGATTTTGATGTCAGTCTTGGGATGGATTGGTTGCATGCCCACTATACTTCTACTGATTATACAACCCATAGGGTCAACTTTCAATTCCCTAATGAACCCATTCTTGAGTGGGAAAGTCAAGATGTGATGGTCAAGGGTAGATTCATTTCATACATTAAAGCCTGTAAGTTGATTTCTAGGGGGTGTTTGTATCATCTTCTGATGGTTAAAGATATAGAGTCCAAAGTCTCTCCTACTGTGTCAGTTTCAGTTGTAAATAAGTTTCTTGATATCTTCCCAAATGACCTTCCCGGCGTCCCTCTCGAAAGGGAGATAGAATTTGGAATAGTCCTCCTTCTCGATACACAACCTATCTGCATTCCCCCTTATGGCTTAGCCCTGCGGAGTTAAAGGAGTTAAAAGAGAAATTGAAAGATTTGTTGGAGAAGGTATTTACTAGACCTACTCAATCACCTTGGGGTGCCCTGTTGTTGTTTGTAAAAAAGAAAGATGGGTCACTTAGAAAGTGTAATGACTATTGGCAACTCAATAGGGTCACTATAAAGAATAGATATCCACTTCTAAGAATTAATGACTTGTTTGACCAATTGCAAGGGGCTAGCTTGTTCTCTAGGATTGATCTTCAGTCCAGGTATCATCAAGTGAGGGTGAGGGAGTGTGATATTCCCAAGACGGTCTTCCGGAATAGATATGGGCATTATAAATTTGTTGTGATGTCGTTTGGGTTGACCGATGCACCGACCATCTTTATGGACCTAATGAATAGTATATTCAAATCTTACCTTGATTCCTTTGTTGTTGTCTTCATTGATGATATTTTGATCTACTCACATAGTAGGGAGGAACATGTTGGTCATTTGAGGGTTGTATTGCAAAGGTTGAGGGAGGAAAGATTGTGTGTTAAATATGACAAGTGTGAGTTTTTGTTGAAAAAGGTTACATTCTTGGGTCATGTGGTGTCTGGGGATGGCATAGAAGTTGATCCGAAGAAAGTTGATGTAATTAGAAACCGGCCTAGACGATTGACCCTATCGGATATTAGGAGCTTCTTGGGCCTAGCAAGTTATTATAGAAGGTTTTTGTACTGATTCTCCTGCATTGCTTCCCCTATGACAAAAATAACTCAAAAGAAGGTTATGTTTGTGTAGACCAACGAATGTGAAAAAAGCTTCCAAACATTGAAAGACAAGCTTGTGTCCACTCCTATATTGTCACTACCGAATTTGATTGACGGTTTTGTTATGTATTGTGATGTATCTAGAGTTTGTTTGGGTTGTGTACTAATGCAAAATGGTAATGCCATAGCCTATGCTTCTAGACAACAAAAGGTACTCAAAAGGAATTACCCTACCCATGATCTTGAATTGGCCGTTGTAGTGTTTGTGTTAAAGATTTGGCGTCATTACATGTATGAGGTGCATATTGATATGTTCACCGATGATAAGAGCCTCCAATATGTCTTCACTCCAAAAGATCTCAACTTGAGGAAAAGAAGGTGGCTAGAACTTCTTAAAGAGTATGACATTAGTCACTATCATCCGGGTAAGGAAAATATGGTCGCAGATGCCTTGAGTAGGGTGTCTATGGGTAGCTTAGCCCATGATGACGGTGGTAGGGAGAAAGCTAGGGAGGTGCATCAATTGGATAGATTAGGGGTTAGGTTGGAGGAGGTTGGTGATAATGTGTTGTGGTGATTGATGAGTCTAAGTCTTCTTTGGTTGATGAGGTGATAGCAAAACAAGATCTTGACTCCTTTATGCTTGAATTGAAGGACTTGGTGAAAGAGGGAAAAGTAGAGGTTTTCTCCCAAGGGGGAGGTGGTGCCCTTTGGTACCAATGTAGGTTGTGTGTGCCTTGTGTTGATGGTTTGCGAGAGAAGATCCTTGATGAGGCCCATTTTCTTATTCTATATACCCCAGTTCCACCAAAATGTACAGAGACTTGAGAGATGTGTATTGATGGGGAGGCATGAAGAAGGACATTGCCAAATTCATTTCCGGTTGCCATAGTTGTCACCAAGACAAAGCAGAACATCAAAGATCGTATCGCCTACCCCAGGACATAGAGATTCCTATTTGGAAGTGGGAGGTGGTTAATATGGACTTTGTGGTTGGGTTTCCCAAGACTAGAAAAGGTTTTTATTCCATATGGGTGGTGGTTGATAGGATGAATAAATCGGCTCACTTTCTACTGGTTAAGACCATATATGGGGCTGAAGAGTATGCAAGGTTGTACATCCACGAGATAGTGAGGTTTCATGGGGTTCCTTTGTGCATCATATCGGATTGTGGTGCACAATTCACTTAACACTTTTGTAGGTCTTTTCAAAGGATTCTTGGTACAAAAGTTCACCTTAGTATGGTCTTCCACCCTCAAACGGAAGGCCAAGCCGAAAGGAAAGTTCAAACCCATGAAGATATGCTTAGGGAATGTGTATCAGAGTTGCGAGGTAGTTGGGAAGACCATCTCCCTTTGATTAAGTTTTCCTATAACAATACTTATAACTCTAGTATCGGTATGGCTCCTTTTGAGGCTCATTATGGGAGGCATTATAGATCAACGGTTGGTTGCTTTGAGGTTGGAGAGGTGGCTTTATTGGGACTGGATCTGGTTATGGAGGAGCTTGAGAAGATTAGGATGATTAGAGAAAGGTTAAGAATAACCCAAAGTCGTCAAAAATCTTATGCTGATGTGAGAAGAAAAGACATTGTATTCAAAGTGGGTGATTCGATTTATTTTAATGTTTCTCCAATGAAAGATGTGGTCCATTTTGGTAAAAGGGGGAAGTTGAGTCCAAGATATGTTGGTCCTTATGAAGTCTTGAAGAGGGTTGGCAAGGTAGCTTTTGAGTTTAAGTTGCCTAGTGAAATGAATTTGGTTCATCTGGTGTTTCATGTCTCTATATTGAGGAAACATGTTGGTGATCCTAATGCTATTGTGCCTCTTGATGTTTTGGATGTTGTTAAGGATAACTTGACATATGAGGAGGCTCAAATTCAGATCCTAGATAGGCAAGTGAAGAGATTGAGGAAAAAAGAGGTGGCATCCCTTAAGGTCCTTTGGAGGAACCAACAAATCGAAAGTGCTACTTGGGAGGCTGAAGCGGACATGCAAAAGCGGTACCCTTCTCTTTTCCACTCCATTCATGCCTAAGGTACTAATATTAAGTCTCTTATGTGATTTCAAGTCTTATGTTCCCGCCCCTATGTCATTCATATGCATTCATGTTTAAGTTGGCAAGTTATGGTGATTTTACTCGTATGCTGAGATTTTGAAAATTGTGTTTTAAATGTAATGTTACATTTTAGTTGGGGGCTAGTTTGTTTATGATCATTCTTTTCTTGTACGTCTCTTTTACATTGGCGGACGAATGTTCCCAAGGTGGAGATAGTGAAACGACCTGAAAATGTGCCTGAAAATGTGCCTCGAAATGTCCTTAATTTTAAATTCCATATATCTCAAAATCTATTTGTTATTTCAAAAATCTGATTACATATTCTTGTTCAGGAGGTCAAAATTAGGTGAAAAAGGGTCTAACCCCGATTTTTAGAACCGCCGTATAAAAATTTGAAAATCATATGGTGTAATTCCAGAGGGGTTTTCGCGTCACCTCCGCGACTCACCTTTCCTCATTTTGAGGACTTGTCTTTATTCAAGGTCAAAGAATTCTATGTCTTGGGCCTAAGTGTTCTCAAACATGTTTTTACCTATACTTAGCCATATTTCACCCTCATATTACCTAAAACATTCCCCAATACACCCTCAAACACTTAGCCATATATTCACCCGAAAAATTCAAGTCCCAAACCCTCATCCTAAGCTAAGGCATTCCTTCAAGGTTCTTCTTCAAGCTTCAAATCTCCATCTCCAATGTCACTAGCTTCATCTATAAGCTAAGGTATGTAGGTTTCTTTCATGAGTTTCTTTTACCCATGATATCCGAGTCTCCTTTTACTCAAATTGCATGATCTAAAGTTGATTTACAAATGGATCTTTCTTATTATGAAATTCACTACACACTATCTTAAAGCTATGTAAGGTTGTGACTATTTTGCTATGTTTTGAGTTATAAAGCTTTGATCTATTATAAGATTTGATAAGGGATTTTGATGTATATTGCTTGAAGGTTTTGCCAGATATTGATTGATGGTTTCACAATAGATTTTCTTGTATGATTTCATCTCTATATTTCATGGTTTTAGCATTATACATCCTCTAACTGTTTGATAAAATGTCCGGATGTGGTTTATTAAAGAGTTGAATGTCCAAAGCATGAGATATGATATGAATGATTATATGATGATGAAATAAGATTATGTATATGATAGATTCTATATAAAGTGTTGCATTATACCATGCCCTATCGGAGGGGACTAAAAACATAGATAACCTAGATGAGGTTTTGCACTCATCAACCTAGCGAATGGTTTGTACTTATCCACCTAGTGATGGGGCGAAATCATCAATAACCTAGATGGGGGTTTTTACTCATCAACTTAGGAAAGAATTTGTACTTCTCTAGCTTGGCGATGGGTGGCATTATCACCAACCTAGATGGGGGTTTGTACTCATCCACCTAAGGGATGGGGCGGCATCATCACTAGCCTACCAAAGGGTTGGACTTTGGAAATCTAACTTGGTCTCTTCTACACATATGATATCATATATGAGCGTGAGTTACTTGGGCATGGTTTACCTTAGCATTAATCATGCATGTCATATTGTTATATGATGTTTATTGTCTATTGCTATACGTTTTGATTATGACGCTTAATCTTTGTTTGCATGGCATCCTGCATACTTAGTACATTCAAACATACTAACGCATACTCTATGCCTACATGATTTCACCATGTCGAAACCGGTGCCCAAGTTGATCATCCTCTTCCTCTATGTGGCTAGTTTGGTGCTATTCAAGTTAGTTGGTGAGTCCTTCACTTCGGGAACTTTAGTCTATGTTTCTTCTATTATGTACTGAGAAATCCATCTTTATTGTCTATTTTGACTATGAGGGTGAGCTCAGTTACTTTGTCTTGGTCCCCGCTCTTATCTATGTATTAGAGGTGTTGTTAGAAAATTTATATATCTATGATATGCGCTTGACTCTTATCTCTTGATTATGATGATATGGAAGTGCTTCCCCTTAGCCCCAGTTCCCCACTTTTATCTCTTGATGCTTGATTTATTGCTTCTGCAACTAAGGATGTGTAATGATATTCTAAGAGGCTTGCTTGGAGTTCCTTCGAGTTTTCCTTTCAACGTGTCATGTCTACGCCCTAGGCTTGGGTCATGACAATTGGGCATGTCACCCCCCAACAAGGTGATTCAGGCATGTCACCCCCTCAATAAGGTGTGGTCTATTTGCAACATCATTAGATACCTTTCATTAATTTAATGCTTTCATGCAAGCCCTTAATCATCATAAAGTCACTTGACTTATAAATCATGTAATAGATCATCAATAGCATGAGAATCCTTGTCGAGTCATTTTGTCAAACACTTGGTGGGTTCACAATGCTTGTTCAAAATCATGCAATTTAAGAGTGAAATAATATGAGAAAACTCAATGCAAATCAACCCACCAATACATAGTAAAATCCTCTATGTAGGATACCTTGAAATCCTTCATCAAATCTCATAATAGATCACAGTCTCATCGCTCAAAACATGTATAGTCTAAATAGATGAAACCACTTCATGGTATAAGGTTGAAATATATAGAAATCATAATCAATCATCATTTCATAATACCCCAACATAATATATAATCATAATCCATAAGAACATATACCCATAGATGATGGAACTTGAAAACATGCAATTTTCATAAAAAGGAAGATTGGACCCCATGGATGAAAGGACCCAATGGATGAAAGGACCCAATGGATGAAATCCACATACCTCAAACACGGATTTTCTTGAGATAAGCTTATAGAGAACATAAAACTTGTAGAGAACATTGAGCTTGAAGAGAATCCTTGAGTTCTATAGTTAAGCTTAAAATCCTTGAAATTTGAATGAGATATTTGGTTAAGTCTTGGAGAGGTTTTCAAGAGGGTCTTGAGTGATATAGAGTTGAAAAATGGCTAAGTATGGGTTTTTTCATGCATACATGGGCATAGGGCTATGACCCCAATTCCCTTGGTCGGCACAGGAAAAATTAAGAAAAAATCAACACTGGTCCGTAATGCGGACGCAACACGAAGGCTAAATTAACATTAATCTACGTCCCTGGTGCATCGTGGACTGGGCATAAATTCTCTCTAGAAATCATGAATCAGCGAAATTTATTTTTCACTATGGGTCCTCTTAAATATTTGTTATACCCATTCCCTACTCAATTTTTTCTCCTGATCGAGAATATGAAGTCTGATTTTTGATACCGCGCACGAATTATAAGATATATATAAATTATGATTATGGGCATTTTTGAAGCACAATTTAGGGTGTTTCACAGATAATTCATTTTATGGCTACCATGAAAAGTAGATGACACCTTGTCGAGGGAGTGACATACCTCGATCACCTTGTCAAGGGGGTGGCATGTCTTGATTATCTTGCCAAGGGGGTGACATGCCTTGGTTTCCGTGTAGTATGTCACTTTGTCTATATCGGTTAAGATCTCTTCCCACACACGTATTATGTATTATGCAAGTTGAATATTTTACAAGCATCTTTTATTATAGGCATTGATCATGCATACCATGTTGAGATCACATATATCCATTGCTTATGATTATGCATTTTGAACATATTGGCTTATGTCTATGTTGCATTGCATTCCATATAATTAGTACATTCAAATGTACCAATATATACTCTATGCCTACATTATATTAGCATATAGGGACCGGAGCACCTTTTGATCATCCTCCAGTTAGCTAGTTAGGTACTTCGGAGATAAGTACTGGTGAGTCCTCATGTTCGAGGACACTATCTATATTACTCTTGCTATTTTGAGACTTCATTATGTAAAAACTTGTTACTATGAGGGTGAGCCCAAAAAATATCTTAGTCCCCACTCCATTCCTAGATAGAGGTGTAGTTGGATATTATGATGTACTTATGATATAAGCTTGACCTTTTTATTCTTTTATGATGACCAAAGACTTCCCTCAGTCCCGCTTCCCTTTTATTATATCTCTTGTTTATTGTCTATTTTTCTTCCGCAATCAAGGATGTGTCATTGATATACTAAAAGGCTTGTTTAGGGTCCGTTCAGGCTCCCAATTCGTCTTGTTACGTCTAGGCCCTAGGCTTGGGTTGTGACAATTACAAATAACAATTTTATCAGGACTATTATAAAATGGAAGGTTGAACAAGTTACCTATAGAATTTAGTATATGGTCTTGTCCTTATCCTTCATGTCCTCTAAGTTTACTGAAGTTAGGACTTCAGGAAGATCATCAAATACTTGAGAAAAGAAATTTCCATCAATAGAAACACTCAGTGTGATTTTTTTAGAACAAATTTAACAAGGTCATTAGATTTCCTTACCTTTTTAGGAGTTCCTACATCAAGCAACCATAATGTTTGACCAATAGTTGGACGAAATCCTCCATAACCTTGGCTAAATGTTTGATCTTGAAAAGCCATATTGTGATTTGTTTGAGTATCTTCCATCATATAATGGTTGTGTATCATATTATGTGGAGGTAGCTAATTCCATTTGGCAAACGGATGTCTCTACAAAACCCAAAAATCTCCTTTTCTGGGCAATATTTGTATAAAACATCTAGCCCCTTTCACCCACTTGACCTTGAGGGAGAAAGAATGAAATGTCTTACTAATATCTAGCTTGACTATCCTGAAATCTCCACTAGTCTTGGGGAAGCAAGAACCAACCCAGTTAATTAACTCGAGTTCAAAGTAAATTTTGAAGTTCAACTAGGTAAATTTAACCTTAAATGTCATTTTATATATAACATCGTGAATAAGAGTATAATAGTGTGACATGCAATCATCGGTGTCATAAGAAACCCAAACTTCACTACCATCAAAAGATTTTTCTATTCTTTTCTCATCAACATTATGGAAGTCAGAATTAGGAACAAGCATTGACTTATAGGCTTAAAGTTCTAAATAAATAGAAGAAGTGGGTTGGTGACTTTTTCTGCTAGCATAACATTTTGTAATCCACCACAACATCACGAGTTTTATCCCTTCTTTGATCCTCATTTTATAACTTTAGGAGAAGTTTGTTTCTTTTTTTTCCACAGCTTTTTCCCTTCTTAGATGAAGTTCGAGAAGCAACTAATGCAAATGATGTGCAGCCCTATGCAGTAAGGTTAAAAAACTCGTGTGTCTTTAGTGCTTCTATTGATTTAGAAACAGAAGTGTTCCTGATTTTGACTTCCATAGTTTCAATGAGATTAGAATGGAAAAATATTTTGACAGCAGTCATACATGGGCTACTTATGACGTCGATGATTGCATGCCTCACAATTATGATTTGACTCACAATGTGATATTTGCGAAGCCATTTAAAGTGAAATGCAGCTAGTGGACCTCCAAAAATAATTCTGAACTCATCCCAATTAATTGCGTTGACTAGTGGAGGGTTCAAGATAGGCAAGCGTAATATCAATATGATGCTCAGTTCTTTCTCCCACAAGGTCAAGTGGGTGAATGGGACTAGAGGTGCTATCCAAATCCTCTATTAAAAGGGAGATGTTTTGGCTCTGCATAGGCATTAGTCTCCTAAATGGAATGAGCTAACTCTGGTGTCTATCATATATAGTAAGAGCAATAGATAACAAATCAAATTGCTGAAGCAGAGAGTAGAAGCTGACAAACTTACCATGCTTAATATATTGCAGGGAATATTGGAAGTGGCCTGGAGTGTTGCGAATTAAGTTGTACACAAAATAAGGGAAGGTGTCCCTACATCAAGTGCCCATGATGATACCCTTGGTATGACTGAAACTTGAAGAGCCATTGTGGACTCCCCAAGAGAACCACCTAGCCTTATTATCACATCATTCAAAACAATGGAAGAATGCTCAAGAAAGGCTATCAGTTTACATAAATGAGTCTCTTTCGATAATAGTTTTTAATGCATAAAATTTGCAAAATAAGTAATAATCGACTATCTCTACTCAATATCTATTAAGACACTATCCAATCTATCACATTCCAAGACAAGTCTTGGACTACCTCAAAATGAAATACATATAATACTCTATAAAAGAACGAAAAAGGCTCCTTCAGATACTAACTAGGGCTCACCAAATCTGTGAATAAGATTCTGGACTTTAGTGATGCACTTGCAGGCCCCTATCACCTATATCTACATTATTAATGATCCAGGCCCAAATGCATGTCTGTAAATTGAATATACTTGTATGTAAGATTGCTTAGGATGCAAGTCAGGTTCAAATACAAATCAACAAAATCAACTCAACAATCAAATACTTAACTCAACAAAGGACGCAAGATTTGTATAGTAAAACAGTGACCTTAAACGTAACTTTAGAATGCAACTCAGTCAAATTAGTTATGTGAAACAACCCCAAAATATACCCAAAAATGTGCCTTGGAAGTGCCCTTAATCGTAATATATATACATTTCAAAATCCGTGCATAATATCAAAAGTCTGACTTCATACTCTTAATCAGGGGGAAAAATTGAGTGGGAATGTGTCTTACCCTAATTTTAAAACAACCTTATCAAAATTCAAAATTCCAAATTTGATGATTTCCAGTGAAGAACCTCGCCTGAGGCGCGACGCGCCAAGGGTGCGCCTTAGGGTATTTTGTGGGATGTTTTTATTAGTTCAGTCCAACGCTTTTGGGTCTTGGGCCTAAGTATTTCCATACGTAAAAATACCTATAATTAGCCATATTTCACCTTTATATCATACAAGCCATTCCCCAATACTCTCTCAAACAGTTAGACAAATATGTCACACAAAATTCAAGTGCCAAATCTCATTCCGAACCTTGTGGAAGTCTCCATTCAAATTTTCTTCAAGGAAATCTCCAAAGATAAGGTATGTGGGTTTCAACCATTGGGTCCTTTCACCCATGGTGCCTAATCTTTCTTTTTACTTAAATTGCACGTTTTCAAGTTGATTTACCTATGGATCTCACTTACTATGAATTTGACTATGAACTATATTGTGGTTTCATTAAAAAGCAACTGTTTAAGCATTTATTGATCTATGAATCAATAGTCTATCTTGAGATTTGATGAAGGGCTTTGATGTATATTGCGTGAGGGTACTACAAAGGGTCGGTGGTTTGATTTGCTTTATGTTTTCTTACATGATTTCACTGTTGAATTTCATTACACACCCACCAAGTGTTTCATAAAATGTCAAGTTTAGGGTTCTTGAGTTATAGAAGATCTATTTCATGGCTTATGAGTCAAGTGGTTTTATGATGGTTTAAGTAATGTATATATGTATACATGATAAGTGTATACGATATTGCAAGTTGATCACCTTTCTTGGGGTGTGCCATACCTCAAACTCCTTGTTGAGAGGGTGCCATTTCTAAATCACCTTGACTAGGGAGTGTCAAACCTTGATGGCCTTGTCAAGGTGTACTACCTCAATCACCTTGACGATGGAATGCCAAGCCTCAGTCGCTTTTTTGAGGGGGTGTCAAGCCTCAATCACCATGGATGGTAGGGTATGACAACAATCAACCAATTCAGGGGTTGGTAGCTCAATCGCCTTTCGTAGGGGGTGGTAAGCCTTAGACGCTATAATGAAGGTCTCTTGCTATACATGTTATATGTTCTATATAAGCATGTTTATTTTAAGTATCATTCATATATGTCATATAGTTATATGCTTAATCATTGCCTAAATATGCATTTTGATTATGTCGCCTATCATTTGTTGCGTCGCATTCTACATACTCAGCACATTCAAACGTACCAACACATATCCTATGCCTACATGATGTTGTCATATAGGAACCGGAGCTCTTTTTGATCATCCTTATCTTTCACGTGGATAGTACTTTTTCTTGAAGTATGATTTGGTGAGTCCTCAACTCCGAGGACAACACCTATTTATTTTATGCTATGTAAAGACTTTTTTCTTTTGTTGAATGCTTATGACTATGAGGGTGAGCCCAAAATGTGTCATGGGCTCGCTTAAATTCTATGTTCAGAGATGTGTTGTTGGATAAGTAATGTAATTATGTTTGCACTTTGACTCATCTATGTTATTTAAGTATTATACTCTTTCTCTTAGTACCAATTTCTCTTGTTACTGTTTCTTGTTATTGTTTTATCTTGTTTCTGCGACCAAGGATATGTGTATGATATGCTAAGGGGCTTTATTGGGATTCCTTCGGGTTCCCCATTCGCTGTGTCATGTCTTGGCCCTAGTTTTTCTCATGACAAACATGGCATCAGAGGACTAGGTTGTTAATGGTGATCGAAGTCTAACACAATGTGTCGATTAAAGTCTTATTAATGGTTGTGAAGCACACCATTACTATGAATAGGAGGCTATGAGGTATTTTAGGAAATGTTTCACTGGTCTATATCGTGCCGTGCTTGTAAGGTAAGGCTTTTTCCCTACTGAATGTCCTTTGCTCTTCTAGTTGTTGATCATGCTGCTACAAAGAGTAAGGTCAAGAGGGACCATTCACCTATGGGAAAATCGTATTATCCCGCCACTCAAGCTCCTCAAGATGGAGGGGCTATCGAGATTGAGTTCCAAAATGCTATCACCATGTTGGCCTGTGCCATGGCAAAATCAACTAAGGGGCCCAAGCCCCTCATGGTCTCACTCCGGCATTAAGGATAAGGGATCACTAGAACGAAACCATTGGAGTTCCATAGGTCTATGGTGGATGAGGACCCTTAAGAGTTCATCGATAAGGTGTACAAGGTGTTGACTATCATGGGGGTGACTTCGGAGGAGAAGATGGAACTAGCAGCCTAGAAACTAAAGGGTGTGACTCAAATTCGGTTTGTGCAATAGAAGATGGAGAGGGGAAATCATTATGCCATTCCTTGGGAAGAGTTTAAAGCGTCATTTCTTAGCCGATTCTTCCCTCTTGAGCTAAGAGAGACCTAAATGATGAAATTCATGAATCTAAAACAAGGGTCGATGAGTGTGAGGGTGTATGCCCTCAAATTCAACCAACTCTCCAAATATGCTCCACAATTGGTGGACAAGCCAAGGTTTGGGATGAATAAGTTTGAGATGGGTATATCCGATTCGGTGAATAAGGAGTGTCGTGCCACCATGTTGATTAGTGATATTGATTTGTCTCGGCTAATGACTTATGCCGAGCAACTAGAGGGGGAGAAGCTTAGAAAGAGGAGTAAGGGGTTCAAGAGGACTCGATTTGATAGTATCTCGCAAGATCAAGAGTTCGATGATTGTCCAAACAAGGGGTTGGCTATTGATTGGGTGTCAAAATCTAAATTGCAAGATGGTAATCATGGGATAACTAATCCTAAGTGTCAAAGGTGTGGGAGGAACCATGGTTTCCCAAGCTTGAGGAAGACCAATTGTTGTTATGGTTTTAGTGAAGTGGGTCACAAGTAAGTTGACTGTCCATATGCTCGAAAAAGGTGTAAAGGTGATCAACTTCAAGAACAAGGTGGTCATGTTGATCAAGAGACTCAAGGTGGCCAAGGGAGTGCTCCACGACATAATTGGTTCTATGCTCTTAAAGGAGGCAAGGAGGGGATGAGGTGCCCGATGATGTTATTAGTATGTTGAGGGTTTTCTTGATTTTGTTGTGCATGCTTTGATAGTTCTGGGAGTCACTATTTCTTTCATTATTCCTTTGTGCTAATGAGTTTCATGTGTGTGTCCTGGATAATTATGTGAGTCTTTTGGTGTCCACCCCTCTCCCATTAATGAGTCTATTGTGGCTATGAAGTCTATAGGAGGATTGCCCTATGTTATTATTGTATAAAATGTTGTTTTCTGATGATGTTGAACTTGTCATGGTAGATTTAAATTTGTCCTTAGGGTGGATCGGTTACATGTATATCATGCTTTCATTGATTGTAGAATCCATATAGTTAAATTTCAATTTCATAATGAGTTCTCACTTGAGTGGGAAGGTTGTAAAGTTGTAAGAAAGGGTAGATTCATTACTTGTCTTATGTCCAAATTGATATTTGAGGGTTACATTTATCAGCTTGTAAGGGTTAGGGATGTTGGGTCTAAAAGCATTCCTATTGAGTCGGTTCCTGTAGAAAATGGGTTTCTTAGTGTCCTTTTTAATATTTTGAATTTTTGGTAATGTCTTTTGCTTGACCAGTGCCTCGGCTATGTTTGTGGATCTCATGAATATGGTCTTTCAGCCCTACCTTGGCATGTGTGTGGTAACTTATGGATGGTATATTGATTTATTTTCGGAATGAAGAAGATCGTGTGAGTTACTTGAGGTTGATGTTGAAGGCTTGAGGGATGAGAGGTTGATTGTTAGTTATGATGGCGGTGAGATGTAGGTATCATGGAGGTGGTTAGAGAAGTGCACCGGTTGGATGAAATTGTGAATGGCAACATGGTGGTTTTGATGATTCTGAATCTTCTTTTTTTGAAGGGGTCAAGTTGGAGCAAGACTTTGACCCCACCTTGTTAGAGTTGAAGAACTTGGTGAGAGACGACAAGAGGGGGTTTTCTCCCAAGGGGGAGATGGTGTCATTAGATACTAAGGTAGGACATGTGTGCTTATGTGGATGATTTGGTTCACTAGGAAGTCCCCCCACCCCTAATGTAGGGTGTGGTCCGATTCGAAAGGAAAGGTAATTTGAGTTTATGGTTTGTAGGTTCTTATAGAGTGTTGAGGAAGGTTGGTAACGTTGCATACGAATAGGAATTTCCGATGGATATGGATATGGTTCGTCCAGTTATTCATGCTTCTAGGTTGAGGGGATGTGTTGGTGACTCTAGTGCTATAGAAATCTTTGAGATTATGGATATTGTGGAGGATAAGTTGGCTTAGGAGAAGCTCCCATTTGATGTATTGGATGGAAGGGTGGAAGAGCTGATTAATAAGGATCCAGTGTTCATCAAGGCCCTTTGGAAAAATCGTCAAGTCAAAAGTATCTCTCGGGGAGCTGGAGCGGGCATGAAGAAGCTATATCCATACCTCTTTCATTCTATTCAAGCTTATGATAACACATCAATTCCTTTTTGAGATTCCACATCTTAAGTTTCAGCCTTAATGTCTTTTGCATGCATTCATGTTCATGTTGACAAGTCCATGGTGATTTTGACACTTATGTTGAGATTTTTGAAAATGATGTTTAAGAGCATTGTAGTATTCATGTGTGGGCTAAAATCATCTTTCTTATTTCTCTTATATACACTTCTTTGACATTTTGGGGCGACTGTTCCCAAGGGGGAGATATTAAAATGACTCCAAAAAGTGCCCGAAAATGTGCTTTAGAAGTGCCCATAATTGTAATTTTCATATATCACAATATCCGTGCGTAGTATTGAAAATCTGACTTCATATTCTCCATCATGAGGAAAAATTGAGTGGGGAATGGGTCTAACACAGATTTTACAGCAACCATATCAAAATTTGAAATTCCAAAGTTGACGATTTTCAATGAAGAACAACGGCCAAGATGAGACGAGCCAAGGGCGCGCCTTTGTGTATTTTTTGGGTTGTTTTTATTAGGTCGGTCTATGGCTTTTGGGTCTTGGGACTAAGTCTTCCCTTACTTAAAAATACCTATACTTAGCCCTATTTCACCTTCATATCATACAAGACATTCCCCAATACTCTCTCGAACACTTAGACAAATATTTCACTCAAAATTCAAGTGACAAATCTCATTCTGATCTGAAGGAATTCACTCATGCTTCAACTGTGCATTCAAATCTTCTTTAATGAAATCTCTTAAGTTAAGATATGTGGGTTTGAACCATTGGGTCCTTTCACCCATAGTGCTCAATCTTCCTTTTTACTTAAATTGTATGTTTCCAAGTTGATTTACCTATGGGTCTTACTTACTATGAATTTGACTGTGAACTATGTTGGGGTTCTGTAGAAGAGTGACTGTTTAAGCATGTTTTCAGCTATGAATATATGATCTTTGTTGAGATTTGATGAAGGGTTTTGATTTTTTAGCTATGAATATATGATCTTTGTTGAGATTTGATGAAGGGTTTTGATGTATATTGTATGAGGGTATTACCAAGTGTTAGTAGGTTAATTTACTTCAAGTTTACTTGCATCGCTTAGGTGTCAAGTGGCTTTATGATGATGGAAGTAATGTATATATGAGTTGAATACAGGATAATTGTCTATGATGTTGCAAGTTGATCACCTTCGTAAGGGGGTGCCATGCCTCAACCACCTTGTTGTGAGGGTGTCATGTCTCAATTACCTTGACGAGGGGGTGTCAAGCCTCTGTGGCCTTATTGAGGGGGTGTCAACCCTCAATCACCTTGTCGAGGGGGTTCCAAGCCTCGGTCGCCTTGTTAAGGGGGTGTCAATCCTTAATCACCATCGATTGTAGGGTTTGACAACCATCAACCATTTGAGGGGTTGGTACCTCAATCGCCTTTCCAAGGGGGTGGTAGGCCTTGGACTTGGTACCTCAATCTCCTTTCCAAGGGGGTGGTAGGCCTTGGACTCAATAATGATGGTATCTTGCTACACATGTGATATGTTCTATATAGGCATGTTTATTTCAAGTATCATTCATGCATATCATATTGCTATATGCTCAACCATTGCCTAATTATGCGTTTTGATTATGTTGCCTACCTCTTGTTGCATTGCATCCTACATACTTATTACATTCAAATGTACTAACGTATACTCTATGCCTACATGATGTTACCATATAGGAACAGGAGCTCTGTTTGATCATCTTCCTTTCATGAGGTAAGATTTAGTGAGTCCTCAACTCTAAGGACAACAATTGATTTCATCCTATGTAAAGACTCTTTTCTTTTCTTGAATACTTGTGACTATGAGGGTGAACCCGGAATGTGTCATGGCCCCCCCGCTCAAATTCTATCTTTAGAAGTGTTGTTTCACAAGTAATGTAATTATACTTGAGCTTTGCTCATCTATGTTATTTAAGTATCAAACTCTTTCCTTAGTCCTAATTTCCCTTTTTTATGTTTCCTTTTGTTGTTTTACCTTGTTTTCGTGACCAAAGATATGTGTATGATATGCTAAGAGTCTATATTTTGGAGTTCCTTCTGGTTCCCCATTTGTCATCTCATGTCTAGGCCCTAGTTTGGGTCATGACATTATGCACAATCCGACAATTTCTTCAACTGACAACCACTACATATGAGATAATGATTATCTAATGTTTGCATTGTCATTGTCACAGCCATCCAATACTTTCCAAGGTAAGGACGATCAAACCAAAATGTTAGTCCCTTTGTACTCAAAGAATAAAAACCAAAAACAGTAAATATAGTAATCAAAATTATTAAATTAATCTGAATCCACAGATTACTCTGTGCGTCCTTAAGGAACTTAATCCCCTTAATGTACCCGAGGTTATGAATTATTTCCTTCCAGGATAATAAAGATTAACAACTACAGAATAATGGTACCTTAAATTCTTGTAGTTATCAGCAAACGCAAGAACCAGCAATGGCTTTCACACTGACTCGAATTTTATTTTGTAAGAAAATTTATGCAAAAGAAGAAGAATTTTCGATAGTAGAGAAAATGCAGAAGGGTCTGTATTTATAGGGAAAAACGGGTGCGAATCCACCTGTTCAGAATAGGCATGATACTCTTTCGGAACGCTTGTGTCTATTCATAGGAAATTTACGTGCGAATTTTAAAATATAGATAAACTAACTAATTTCGTATTAATTAATAAATAATTTATAATTAATAAATAATCTATGAATTAAATAATTAAATAATAATTCACAAACAAGTATCAGAAAAAGGAAAATTTGAGATTGGATAAATAAATTTTATTCAAAAAATTTTCAATCAAACACATCATTTGCCAAAGCTTAAGCCATAGCCGTAGCCGATTCGAGTATGTGATGATGACGAAGTGCTAGAGGATCCCCTTTACTTGAATCTTTAAGAGTTATAGTGAGTGTTTCCTAATATAAGGAAAAAACTTTTCCTTTAGAAATGACTCTTCATCTCCCTTTACTTGATTACCCCCACATTTCCACATTTCCCTTATTCTTTCAACATTCATTTCCTTTCAATTCTTCACTTCCCAATTCACACTTATTACTTTAAACCCAACAATCACCCACATGAGTGGGGAATGACCCTTGTTTAAAACATATGCATGAAAAACATGTGTGATTCATAAGTAAGGATTAATTACATCTGGATAAGTAAGTTTCTTTTGGAACTGTCCATAGTGAACATAAGTCGTATACACGCGGTCAATTGGTAGATGTGATATCATTGAACCATTGATATTCTTTGTACACCTAGACTACATAAGGCACACAACAAACCCTTTAACTGGTCTTGGTTCTCATTGTTTTGTTCGTTTCAGCCATGGACACTTCTTGGTTCATAAGTCCACAGAGAATTAGCCTTACCGGATTCTCCTTGAAGCGGCTTACACGTCACACTTACATAGGTGATTTCTAAATGTATAATCCAATATATACCCTATTTGATACACCCTATATCAAACATAGAAATCCTTAAAAGGTCATATTACCTTATTCTTGTTATTGAACATTGTCTCATCATATGAATGAACTTAATCTTAGTTTTTGAGAATGTTGAACCATCGTCAATGGTTTTGTTTTATCTCCTTGAGCCTAGATCTTGGGATTTTTGGTCTTCTAGATAGAGTTATGGCCACGATGATTTGTCTTCGGCCATAGTCCCATTCTCTTTTATGATGTCTCAACTCACTATCTAGTTAGGCCCTCTCTAAGTGGATCACACATTATCCTTTGACTTTATATAGTCAATTGTGATAATTCTACTAGATAGTAGTTGTCTAAAGGTATTATGTCTTCGACGTATGTGACGTGACTTACCGTTATATATGACACTCCCAGCTCTTCCTATTACTACTTGACTATCACAATGCATGCATATAGGAGCCATTGGTTTGGGACAAGATGAAATATCTTCTAAGAAATTTTTGAGCCATTTAGCTTCTTCACCAGCCTTGTCTTACGCTATGAACTCAACCTCCATTGTAGATCAGGCTGTACATGTTTGTTTGGATCATTTCCATGATGTTTCTCCTCTACCAATAGTAAGAACATATCCACTAATGGATTTGGTTTCAGTTGACCTAATAATCCAGTTTACATCACTATATCCATCAACTACTGTTGGATACTTGCTATAATGCTCTAAATACCCCAAAACTCATTTCATTGTCATCCAATGATTTTTTTTAGGGTTACTCATGACGACTTAATTTACTTAGAGCACAAGCTACGTTTGGTTGTGTACGGTTCATGATGTACGTAAAACTTCCCAACACTCTGGCATAATCCAATTCAGACAGAATTTCACATTTATTCTTGGAAAGATTAAGGTTCAGATCAATTAGGGTTTTTGCACTTTTGTAGTTTAGGTACTTGAATTTTCCTAGTACCATTCTGATATAATAAGATTGAGATAATGCTAGACCTTGACGAGTTTTGTGAATCTTAATTCTTAATATCAAGGTGGCAACTCCTAAGTATTTCATATCAAACTCTAGCAAGCATACGCTTAGTAGCATTTATGTTTGCAATGTTATTACTTATTATTAACATATCATCCATATACAAGCAAACAATGACAATTTTATTTGGAGTGTTCTTACTGTAAACACATTTGTCACAATTACTAACTTTGAAACCATTGGACAACGTTATTTGGTCAAATTTTGCATGCCATTGTTTGGGTGCTTGTTGGAGTCCATATAAATACTTAACAAGTCGACACACCATCTTTTCATTTCTAGGAATTATGAACCCTTCTTGTTGCTCCATATAGATTTTTTCTTCAAAATCTCTGTTTAAGAAGGTTGTCTCGATATCTATTTGATGAATTTCTATACCGCACACCACAGCTAATGCTATTAACGTTTGAAATAATGTAATTTTCACTACCGGTAAATACTTATCAAAATAGTCAAGACCTTCATGTTTTCTAAATCCTTTAACAACAAACCTCTCTTTGTACTTGTCAATATTGCCATCAACTTTCATTTTCCTTTTGAAAATCCATTTAGACCCTAGGGGTTTATTGCCAAGAAGGAGATCAACCAATTCTCATGTATTATTATTCATTGTAGATTCCATCTCACTATTTACTGCCTCTTTCTGACAATTGTGCTTCTGAAGAAATTAAAGATTCTTTGAAAGTTCGAGGCTCATTTATTAACTAAAATGTTACAAAATCAGCTCCAAAAGAAGTAGAGGTCTTTTGATATTTGCTACGCGTTGGATTTTTCTCATTATGATCTCTCTTCTTTTTTTCTTCTCGATGTTACTTAGTTAATTCACTAAATGATTCACGTTCTTTCTTATACGGATATATTATTTCAAAATTTAGCGTTATCTGATTAAATTACCGTATTAACATAAATGATAGGATTGTTTTGATCTTTGCACTAGAAATCAATATGCTTTACTAATCAAGGCATATCCTATGAATACATAATCAACCGTCTTCGGTCTTATTTTTGCCCTTTTAGGTTTAGGAATCTGCACCTTAGCCAAACACCTCGACACTTTCAAGTATTCAAGGTTAGGCTTTCTCTTTTTCAATTTCTTGTATAGAATAGATTGTGTTTTACTATGGGGAACTCAATTAAGTACTTGATTAGCCGTAAGGATAGCTTTCCCCTAAAACTTCTGGGGCAAACCTGAACTAAGTAATATGACATTCATTATCTTCATAAGTGTTCGATTTTTCCTTTCAGTAATTTCATTTGATTGTGGTATTAAGGGGTTGTTGTTTAATATGTTAAAAATATATTTCCTCAAAACAAGATACATAATTTCCACCCCTATCCCTCCTGATCATTTTTATCTTTTTGTTAAGTTGTGTTTTAACTTTACTTTTGTATTATTTGAAGGCTTCACTTGCCTCATCCTTACTACAAAGTAAATAAATATAGCAGTATAATGTACAGTCGTCCACAAAAGTTATGAAATACTTCTTTCCACCGCATGATCGTATTGATTTCATCCCACAATTATCTGTGAATTAAGTTTAAGGGATTTGAATTCCTTTCAACAGACTTATAAGGATGCTTAACATACTTAGATTCCACATATAGTTGATATTTTAACTGTTTGTTTTCAAATATTAGAAATACATTCAAATTACTCATTTTTTGCAAGGTTTTTTAATTTGCATGTCCTAATCGTGAATCCCATAGATCATTTGACTCATGGAAATAAGAAGAAGCCTGAACTTTATTATTTTCAACAATCATTACATTCAGTATGAAAAGTCCTTCAGTTAGGTAACCTTTTCCTACATACATATTATTTTTCTAATTACAACTTTATCAGAAATAAGAACACATTTGAATCCATTCTTGACCGAGAGAAAGCAGAACCTAAGTTCTACATCATTTCTAAAACATGAAAAACACTGCTTAGAGTCACCATCTTGCCAGATGTCATCTTTAAGAATACTTTTCCATAACCTTCAACTATTTCTGTGGAAGAAATTCCCATGTAAATCGTCTCATCAGTTGTATTAAGGGCATCTGTTACAAAGGCTTCTTTTACAGCACAAATATTTGAAGTGGCTCAAAAATCAAGCCACCACTCCTTGGGGATCCTACAAACTTGCATTGAGTCAACATGGCATATAAGTTCTTCACTTCTTCAGATTTGCTTCATTCTTCTTCTTTTGCTTCTTTGAAGAGCGGCAATCAACAACTTTGTGTCCAACCTTCCCACAGTTATGACGATTACCCTTGAACCTCTTTTTAAATGGATTACCTTTCGGTCCAAATGGCTTCTGTCATGACCCAAGCTTAGGGACTAAACGTGATAGCCAAATGCGAAACCCAAGGAAGCCCCAAACGATCCTTATAGCATATCATTACACATCCTTAGTCAGGGAAGCAATTGAAATGACGATAATAGATAAATATAATCAAGGGAAATTGGGACTAAGGGTAAACTTCCATATCACCATTATTAAGAAACAAGAGAGTAAAGGATCATAGTATAGATAGACAACATGTCCATCAACATCTCAACTACATAGATAACAGCGGGGCCCACAAAAACAATCGGGCTCACCCTTGAAACGACCCCAAAAAGTGCCTGAAAACCTACCTCGGGAGTAAACAAAAACTTGTCTTCCATATATCTAAAAATTCATTTGGAATTTCCAAAGTTATACTTCTTATTCTAATTTAAGGAGTCCAAATTACGGTGACAGGGGTCTAGCCATGATTTTAAAGCAAAGGAATTGATTTATAAAATTTGTATTTGGAGCAAATTCTAGTGGGCATCCGCGACCTCTCTGTGACGCGGATAGGTGTTATTTCTGCACTGTCTATTCCTAGTTCACTCTGATTTTTCTAAGTGTTAAGCCTCAGTTTTCCTAAATGTATTTTCACCTATACTTAGCCTTATTTTAACCTCATCTCACCCTAAACATTCCCCAACATTTCCCCAAATACTTAGACTCATTTATAACCCTAAAATTCAAGTCCCAAACTCAAGGCCAATCTCAAGGATTTCTTCAAGGATCTCACACAAGCTCCAAATCTCCATTAAAGTCTTCTTCAAGAACGCCACAAAAGCTAAGATATGTGGTATTGAACCATTGGGTCCTTCCACCTATGGTACCTAAACCCTCTTTTTACTAATACTGCATGATTTAAAGTATATTTTACATGTGCATCTTGTATATTGAGAAATTTACTGCACAATGATTTATGTTTATGAAGTATGGTTCCTTTAGCATGTTTGGAGCTCTAAATCTTTGATCTATTGTTGGATTTGATGAGGGGTTTCGATGTGAATGCGTTGGGGGTGTTGCAAGGTGTTGATCAAAGTTTTCCCACTGGTTTTCGTGCATGATTTCATCTCTAAATTGCAAGCTCTTTTACCCTATGACACACCCGCTAAGTGTTTGATAAAATGTCCACTTATGGTTTCTTGAGGAATTGAAGGTTCAAAGCACGAGATATATTATGTATGATGTTTTAATGATAAAATGAGCTTATGGACTTGATGTATATATGTACGTTCTATAATGTGTTGTATTAGACTATGTCCGATTCATGGGGCTTAAGGGCTCGGATGACCATGTAAGGGGTGAGTACCTTACCACCAGGGTCTCTGGGTATGAACGACATCTATCATGAGAGGGCTAAGTACCTTGCCACTAGGGTGTCCGGGTGGGAACGATATCAACCATGTGAGAGGTAAGTACCTTGCCACCAGGGTGTTCGGGTGTGAATGGCATTTACCATGTGAGGGGTAAGTAGCTTGTCACCATGGTGTCCGAGTGTGAACAACATCTCCCATCAAAATTTGGGATTCTAGCTTTGTCCCTTCTACACATATAATATCTTATATAAGCACGATTTATCCTATCATGTTTTGATTATGCATCGATCATACATGTCATATTGTTATACAATGCCTATTGCCTATTGTATGCATTTTAATTTTGGAGCTTGTTTGATTGTTGCATTGCATTCCATATACTTAGTACATTCAAAGTACTAACATATACTTTTGCCTACATGACATCACCATATAGGGATCCGTTTCCAAGTTGATCATCCTCCTCATCCACGTGGTTAGGTCAGTTCTACTCCAAGCTTATTGGTTAGTCCTCCATTCCGGGGACCTTAGTCTATGGTGATCTTATCTTTGTAATGAGACATCTTTCTTATGCTCAATGTTGACTATGAAGGTGAGCCCGGTAGCTTGTCTTGGCCCCCACTCTATCTATGTATTAGAGGTGTTTGTTGGACGTACTATGTATTTATGATAAGCTTAACTCTTGTCTTTTGTTTATGATGTTTATATGAGTTCTCTTTGTCCCATTGCCCTATCATTACTCTTTACATCTTTAAATGCTTCTGTGACCAATGATGTTTAATGACAAGTTAAGAGGCTTGTTTGGGATTCCTTCAGGTTCCCTATTCGCCGTGTCACGACTAGGCCGTAGGCTTGGGTCATGAAAAACTTGATATTAGAGCACTAGGTTTGATAGATCCTTGGAGTCCAACACACCTCATCGATTAAAGTCTTATTCATGGTTGTGAAGCACGCCATGACTATGAATAGGAGGCTATGAGGCGTTTTAGGAAGTAATTCCCTTGTTCATTTCCTAAATTGTGCTATAGAGTTGTGATTAGTATTCCCCCCCTAATGATTTATCTTTTCTATGCTAGATCATCACAAACACTAGAGGAAGACGGGCCCAAACTCCCGAGGAGCAACCTACTAATGGTGAACTCCTGGATGCTCTTACTATGTTTGCCGAAGTGATGGCCAACCAAGTCCAATAAGGGTCCCAAGCCCCTTATTGTACTACCTCGGGAGCTAGGGTAAGGGAATTTATGAGGATGAATCCTTCGATTTTCCATAGGTCAAAGATGGATGAGGATCCATAAGAGTTTATTGATGAAGTCTACAAAATTTTGTCGATCATGGGTGTTGGGCGAAATGAGAAGGCGGAGATAGAGACGTACCAACTCAAGGGGGTGGTCCAAATTTGGTTTGATCAATAAAAAGGTGAGAAGGGTAATGACTATGTTCTGCTTTGGGAGGAATTCAATTTGGCCTTCCTTAATCGGTTCTTCCCTCTTGAGCTTAGGGAGGCAACGTTAGTTGAGTTTATGAACTTGTAACAAGGTATTATGAGTGTGAGGGAATATGCCCTCAAATTTAATCAACTTTCAAAGTATGCTCCTCACTTGGTTACTGACTCTACGTCAAGGATGAATAAGTTTGTTATGGGGGTTTCTGACTTGGTAAGTGAAGAATGTCAGTCCACCTTGCTTATTGATGACATGGACTTGTCTTGATTGATGACATATGCCAAGCAAATGGAAGAAGAGAAGTTGAGAAAAAGGAGGGACCATGAAGCCAAGAGGGTCCGTTTTAAGGGCAAGTTCCATAAGTGTGCTATATTCCAACAAGGCCAAGGGCTTCCTCATGCTACTAATAGGGGGTTTTCCAATGATTTCCCTACGTACCAAGGTTTAGGTGTTGTGGCTCTTAATGTTATGTTTCCTAGGTGTGGCACGAGGCATAGGGGTCCATGTTTGAGGGGTTCCAATGCATGTTATGAATGTAGTGAGCTTGGTTACAAAAGGATAGTTTGTCCAAAGGTTCGTGGCAAGGTATGGGGTGCAAATGCGGTCCCTTTGGGTAGAGGTAGTCCTCAAGGTGGTGCCCCAAGGCACAACTGATTTTATGCTCTACATGGGAGGGAAGGGTTTGGTGAGGTCCCCGACATTGTTACCGGTATATTGAAAATCTTTGGTCTTGATGTATATGCTTTGATTGATCTGGGTGCCACCCTTTCCTTTGTTACCCTCTTTGTTGCTAAGAAGTTCTATGCTGAATCGGAGTTGTTGCATGAGTTATATGAACTGTATACTCTTATTGGTGCATCTATTGTTGCTAGGAGGGTGTATAGAAATTGTCCAATATGTCTCTTGCATAAAATCTTACCTTGTGATCTTGTTGAATTAGATATGGTTGATTTTGATGTTATTCTTGGGATGGATTGGTTGCATGACCACTATGCTTCTATTGATTGGAGAACCCGTAGGGTCAAGTTTGAATTTCCAAATGAACCTGTCCTTGAATGGGAAGGTAATGATATGGTAGCAAAGGTAGGTTCATCTCATGCATTAAACCCCATAGGTTGGTTTCCAAGGGATTTTTGTATCATCTTGTGAAGGTCAAAGATGTGGAGTCCAAAGTCCCTTCCATTATGTCTATCCCGATTGTAAATGAGTTTCTTGTGTATTTCTAAATGACCTTTCTAGTATCCCCCCCCGAAAGGGAGATAGATTTTGGTATAGATATCCTTTCCGACACTCAACCTATCTCCATCCCCCTTACCATATGGCCCTGGCGTAGTTGAAGGGGTTAAAGGTGCAATTGAAAAATTTTTTAGAAAAGGGGTTTATTAGCCCTAGCCAATGACCTTGGGGTGCACCGTTGTTGTTTGTAAAGAAGAAAGATGGGTCATTTAGAATATGCATTGACAATTAACAACTCAGTAGGATCATTATAAAGAATAGATATCCTCTTCCAAGAATTGATGACTTGTTTAACCAATTGCAAGAGGCGAGCTTTTTCGATAAGATTGATCTTCAGTCTAGGTACTATCAACTAAAGGTGAGGGATTGTGATATTCCAAAGACAGCCTTCTAGAATAGGTGTGGGCATTATGAATTTATGGTGATGTCCTTTGGATTGACTAATGCACCGACCATGTTTATGGACCTAATAAATAGGTTCTTCAATCCCTACCTTGATTCCTTTGTTGTGGTTTTCATTGATGATATTTTGATCTATTCACATAGTAGGGAAGAGCATATGGGCCATTTGAGGGCTGTGTTGCAAAGATTGAGGGAGGAGATATTGTATGCTAAGTATGACAAATATGATTTTTTGTTGAAGGAGGTCGCATTCTTTGGTCATGTAGTATTGGGGGATGGTAAAACGTGGATCCTAAGAAGACCGATGTCATTAGGAATTGGCCTAGACCATTGACCCTGTCGGATATTAGGAGTTTCTTAGCCCTTGCGGGGTACTATAGAAGGTTTATAAATGGATTCTCCTCCATTGCTTCCCTATGAAAAAACTAATATCAAAAGAAAGCTAAGTTTGTGCGGACTGATAAATATGAGAAAAGCTTCCAAACATTGAAAGATAGACTTGTATCCGCTCCTATATTAACCCTCCTGGATGGGCTAGAGGGTTTTGTGGAGTATTTTGATGCTTCCCGGGTTGGTTTGGGTAATGTTTTGATGTAAAATAGTAAGGTCATAGCCTATGCTTCTTGGTAACTCAAGGTGTATGAAAAGAACTACCCTACCCATGATCTTGAATTATCCATCGTGGTGTTTGCATTAAAGATTTTTCGACAATATTTGTATAGGGTGCATATTGATGTCTTCACCAATCATAAGAGCCTTCAAATGTGTCTTCACACAAAAAGATCTTAACTTGAGACAAAGAAGGTGGCTAGAACTCCTTAAGGACTATGACATGAGTGTTCATTACCATCTAGGTAAGGCAAATATTTTGACGGATGCTTTGAGTCAGCTGTCCATGGGTAGCCTAGCTTATGTGGATGGTGGTGAAAGGGAGATGGCTATGGAGGTGCATAGGTTAGCTAGATTGGGGGAGAAGTTTGATGATGTAGGTAATGGTGTTGTTATGGTTGATGGTTCTAAATCTTCTTTGGTTGATGAGGTGATAGCAAAACAAGATCTATACTCCTCCTTGCTTGAATTAAAGGCCTTGGTGAAAGGGGGCAAAATAGAGATTTTCTTACAAGGGGGAGATGGGGACCTTAGATACCAAGGTAGGTTATGTGTGCCATGTGTTGATGGTTTGAGGGAGAAAATTCTTGATGAAGCCCATAATTCCTCTTATTCTATCCACCCCGATTCCACCAAAATGTATAGAGACTTGAGGGATGTGTATTGGTGGTGAGGCATGATGAGGGATATTGCCAAATTTGTTTCTGATTGCCATAGTTGCCAACAAGTCAATGCCAAACATCAAAAGCGGGGTAACCTAACCCAAGACATAGAGATTCCTACTTTGAAGTGGGAGGTAGTTAATATGAATTTTTTGGTTAGGTTGCCCAAGACTAGAAAAGGTTTTGATTCAATATGGGCGGTGGTTGATAGGGTTACGAAATCAGCTCACTTTCTACCGGTCAAGACTACATATGGGGCTGAAGAGTATACAAGGTTGTACATCTATGAGTTGGTGAGGTTGCATGGGGTTCCCGTATCCATTATATCTAATCAGGGTGTACAATTCACTTCACACTTTTGGAAGTCTTTTCAAAAGGGTTTGGTACAAAAGTTCACCTTAGTATGGCTTTCCACCCTTAAACGGATGGCCAAGCCGAGAGGATAATTCAAACACTTGAGGATATGCTTAGTGATTGAGTCTTGGAGCTTAAAGGTAGTTGGGATGACCATCTTCCATTGATTGAGATTGCCTACAACAATAGCTATCACTCTAGCATTAGTATGACTTCTTTTGAGGCTATTTTTGGGAGACGTTGTAAATCACCGGCAGGTTGGTTTGAGGCTAGATAGGTGGCTTTATTGGGCTAGATTTTGTTATGGATGCTCTTGAGAAGTTAAACATGATTAGGGAAAGGTTGAGGACAACCCAAAGTTGTCAAAAATCCTTTGCTGATATGAGAAGAAGAGACCTAGAATTCCAAGTGGGTGATTGGGTTTATTTGAAGGTTTCTCCAATTAAAGGTGTGGTTTATTTTGGTAAGAAACAAAAATTAAGTCCTGCATATGTTTGTCCTTATGAGGTGATAAAGATGGGTGACAAAGTGGCTTATGAGTTAAAGTTGCCTAGTGAGATAAATTTGGTCCATCCGGTGTTTCATGTCTCTATGTTGAGAAAATGTGTTGGTGATCCAAATGTTGTTGTACCTCTTAATATTGTGGGTGTTGTTATGGATAACTTGACATATGAGGAGGTTCTGGTTTAGATTTTAGAAAGACAAGTAAAGAGATTGAGGAATAAAGAAGTGGCATCCGTTAAGGTCCTTTGGAGGACCCAACAAGTCGAAAGTGCTACATGGGAGGCCGAAGCGGACATGCAAAAGCGGTACCCTTATCTCTTCCATTCCACTAAATCCTAAGGTACTTATTCTAAGTCCCTTATATGCTATCAAATCTTATATTTCAGCCCATATGTCATTCTTGTGCATTCATGTTTAAGTTGGCAATTTATGATGATTTCGCACTTATAGTGGGATTTTGAAAGTGATGTTTTAAATATAATGTTGCATTCATGCTGGGCTGATTTGTTCAGGATTATTCTTGTCTTGTACGTCTCTTCTACATTTGGGGACAAATGTTCCCAAGGGGGAGTATTGAAACGACCCCAAAAAGTGCACGAAAACGTGCCTTGGAAGAAACCGGAAACTTCTTTTCCATATATCTAAAAATACATTTGGAATTTCCTAAATTCGACTTCATATTCTTGTTTAGGAGGTCCAAATAGGGTGACAAGGATATAACCTTGATTTTAAAGCAAAGGAAACGATTTATGAAATTTGCACTTGGTGCAAATTCCAGTGGGCATCCGCGACCTCTCCACGATGCGGAGAGGTGTTATTTATGCACTATCTTTTCATAGTTCGCCTAGATTTTTCTAAGTGTTGGGCCTAAGTTTTCCCATATGTATTTTTACCTATACTTAGCCTTATTTCAACCTCATATCACCCTAAACATTCCCCAATATTTCCCCAAACACTTAGACTCATTTCTAACCTAAAATTCAAGTCTAAAACTCAAGGCCAATCTCAAGAATTTCTTTGAGGATCTCAAACAAGATTCAAATCTCCATTAAAGTCTTCCTCAAAAACTTCACAAAATCTAAGTTATGTGGTGTTGAACCATTGGGTCCTTCAATTCATGGTTCCTGAACCCTCTTTTTACTAATATTACATGATTTAAAGTAGATTTTACATGTGGGTCGTGTTTACTGAGAAATTTACTGCATAGTAATTTATGTTCATGAAAGTATGGTTGTTTTAGAATGTTTTGAGTTCTAAATCTTTGATCTAATGTTACATTTGATGAGGGGTTTTGATGGCAATTTCTTGGGGGTGTTGCAAGGTATTGATTAAAGGTTTTATCACTGGTTTTCGTACATGATTTCATCTATAAATTGCATGCTCTTTTACCCCCATTACACACCCGCCAAATATTTCATAATATGTCCGGTTATAATTTCTTGAGGAATCGAAGGTTCAAAGCATGAGATATGATGTGTATGATGTTTTAATGATGAAATGAGCTTATGTACTTGATGTATATATGTATGTTCTATATAATGTGTTGTATTAGACCATGTCCGGTCCATGGGGAATAAGGGCTAGAATGACCATGTGAGGGGTGAGTACCTTGCCGCCAGAGTTTCTTAGTTTGAATGACATCTACGATGTGAGGGGTAATTACCTTGCCACTAGGGTATCCAGGTATGAATGACATCTACCATGTGAGGGGTAAGTACATTGCCACTAGGGTGTCCGGGTGTGAAAGGTATCTACCATGTCAAGGGTATGTACCTTGCCACCAGGGTGTCCGGGTGTGAGCAACATCTCCCATCCAAAGTTGGGATTCTAGTTTTGTCTCTTCTACACATATGATATCTTATATAAGCATGATTTACCCTAGCATGTTTTACTTATGCATCAATCATACATGGATGTCGCTATACTATTCCTATTGTATAATGTATGCATTTTGACTATGGAGCTTGTTTATTGTTGCATTATATCCAATACACTTAATACATTCAAAGTACAAACGCATACTCTTGCCTACATGATATCACTATGTAGGGACTGGTGCCCAAGTTGATCATCCTCCTCCTCCACGTGGTTAGGTCAGTGCTACTCCAAACTTGTTATTGAGTCCTCCATTCTGGGGACCTCGGTTTGTGTTGATCTTATCTTTGTAATGAGATATCTTTCTTATGCTCTATGTTGACTATGAGGGTGATCCCAGTAGCTTGTCTTGGCTCCCGCTCTATCTATGTATTAGAAGTGTTTGTTGGACAAACTATGTACTTATGATGAGCTTGACTCTTATCTCTTGTTTATGATGTTTATATGAGTTCCCTTAGTGTCATTTCCTTATTATTACTCTTTGCATGTTTATATGCTTCCGCGACCAATGATGTGTAATGGAAACTTAAGAGGCTTGTTTGGGGTTCCTTCGGGTTCCCCATTCACCGTGTTACGACTAAGACCTAGGCTTGGGTCGTGATAACCCTCATAGTCAATACATAAATAAAGGAAAGATTAGTCTTAGTATAAAACAAAAGATCATAAGCAATGTCCCCGGAATAGAGGACTCACCAACAAACTTGAGAGACATTCGTAGTTGCCACATGGATGGAGAGGCTCAAGCGGGTCACCAGTTCCTACATGGTAATAATGTATCCTTTAGTATATTGGAATGTACTAAGTATGTGGGATTCAATGCAACAAGAGATAGGCGATATAATCAAAATGCATAATCATGGAAAAAGATAGTATATTAGCAACATGGCATGCATGAACAATGCTTTTAGTAAAGCATGTCGAACATAATCATACTTGCATAGCTTTCTTAGCATAGTAAGGAGGCATACATACATCATCCAAATACCTTGTGTTAAATGGTGAGGAATATAGCATGAGTCATAACCCCTTCTAGTAGACAATGGGTAGTACATGACGATAAATAGATAGCATAATTCATAACCCCTACACGTAAACAAGAGATAATGAATAGCAGATGAGCGTAGAAGGTAGCATAAGTCATAACCCCTACATGTGTGCATATGAGGGTGAGGCATTCCACATAGTTCATAATCTCTTGATATGAGTACATTACATTACCTCAAATCATATACGAGGGTAAGGAGTACAATATAGTTCATAACCCCTACATGTAGAAATGTGTATTTGAGTAGAATATGAGGGTAAAGGTAGCATAGGTCATAACCCCTATATGTGTGTACCTAGCATAACCTCAAACCATAGACAAGGGTAAAGATTACAACATAGTTCATAACCCCAACACGTCAGTATAAGTACATCGCATAACCCCAGATCATACACCAGGGTGAAGAGTACAATATAGTTTATAACCTCTGAATATAGAATTGAGAAAGTGAATAGCATTGATTCATACATGAGGGTAAAATTCACAACATGGTTCATAATTCCTACATGTAGAAATTGGCTTTGCACTAGAGGGTAAAGCATATAACATAGTTAATAACCCCTTCTAATATGCTTCACAATTGACAAGAGCATAAACCTTAGCATAAAAACCCGATAACTCATCAACAATTTCCAAGAACATAACAACATGAGATACCAACATTTTTCACTTGCAATACCATAGGTGCTTTACATGATTTAAAAACAAATATATACATTTCTTTCATCATCATATACATACATTCCTTTTCATCATCATTCCATCATTATTTAGTCATCATATAATCATTCAACTCATAGGACATGCATTGGACCACCAATTCATTAAGAAATCATAACCAAATATTTTATCATATACTTAGAGGGTATGTAGTGCTACTGTAAAACCATGCAATTCAAGAGTGAAATCATGCTAGAACATATAATGTAAAACCTTCAATAGATGCTTGGTAAGACTCTCAAGCAATATACATCAAAACCTTGCATTAAATCTTACAATAGATCTTAGTTTCATAGCTCAAAACATAGCAAAAAAGTCACACTTTTCATAAACCCCAACATACGTGCATTGATTTTCATAATAAATAAGACTCATGAGTAAATTAACTTTAAATCATGCAATTTTGAGGAAAAGGAAACTTGGGCATCATGGGTGAAAGGAACCCATGAAAGAAACCCACATACCTTAGCTTTCGAGATGAACTTGATGAAAATTGGAGATGGAGACTTGAAGCTTGGTTGAATTCGTTAAGATACAGAGAGGGTTTTGGCACTTGAATTTGACAGAAATATAAGACTAAGTGTTTGAGTGAATATTGGGGAATATGTAGGATGCTATGAGGGAGAAATAAGGCTTAGTATAAATATTTTTTTCATGTGGGAACACTTAAGCCAAAGACTTGAAAGTCTTAGACCGAAGTCAAAACTGGGCACAAAATAACACAGGTGCGTGTCGCGGAAGGAACGCGCACTTTACACTGGAAATTGACACTTTAAAATTTTAGATTTTTCTACGGCTGCTCTAAAATTCGGGTTAGACCCACCTCCCACTCAATTTTTCCCCCTGAACAAGAATATGAAGTTGAATTTTCAAAATAGCGCACAGATTTTTAGATATATGGAAATTACAATTTCGGACACTTTCGAGGCACATTTTCGGGCACTTTTTGGGATCGTTATAATATCTCCCCATAGGGAACATTTGTTACCGAATGTCATAGAAATATATATGAGTAGAATAATCATGAACAAATCAGCCGCAGTAAGAATGCCAAAATTCATTTAAAGCACCATTTTCAAAACATCAACATAAGTGTCAAAATCGTCATCAACTTGTCAACATAAACATGGATTCATACAAATGACATAGGGGCTGAAACATAAGGCTTAGAATCATGAAAGGACTTGACATATCATCGTAAGCCTGAATAGAAATGAAAGAGATATGGATATTGTTTCTCCATGCCCGCTCTCAGGGAGACAATTCCGACTAGACAAACCTTTCAAAGAGCCTTAATGAACATCACATCCTTATCAATCAACTCCTTCCATCCTTCCATTCAATGTCTCCACCAAGAACTCTCCCTAGGTCAACTTAATCTCCTCAACACCCACAACCTCAAGGAGTCCTACTGCACTAGAATCACCAATACATCCTCTCAACCCAAAAGCATGAAAAACCAGACAAACCACAACCATATCCCTAGGTCGTTCCACCCTTATGCAACTTTACCAACCTCCCTCTACATTCTATAAACTCACGACCAAAAACTCATTTGCCAACCTTACCCACACCTAGTCCACTTTTGTGCCATGAACCACTATCTCTCCCTTGGGAGACAATCTTCACTCAATCATGCCTCATCAAGTCTTCCAACTCTATCAATATGGAAATCAAGGCCTTATTTTACTAGACCCCTTTAACCATAGTAAATTCGGGACCGTCAAAGCCCGTACACCGGCACTCTCAACCTCACCCAACCTAGTCAACTGGTCTCAACCACCTTCTTGTCACCCAAAGGTCTCCACTTTCTATAATTAACAAGCAACCTCACCTCCTTAAAATTCACAACATCACCCTTAAACGATTCACAAGCTCTTCCTCACTTCAGGAAACAATCAACATATCATCACCAAGGACCACCACAAATGTAACAAGGTAGGGATTAAAGACCCTATTCATGAGATCTATACACATGACAGGTGCATAAGTCAACCAAAAGACATCACCCCAAATTCAACATACCGGAAAGGACATTCAATAGCTTATTCATCACCGAAAACAACTCAATAGAAATAACTTAGGCTCAACACCCCTAATGCTTACAAGATGAAAAATGCAATCCCTTGGAGATCCATTGTACCCTAAAACAAGAAATAGACTTACCCCCTTCACTACCACTCAAGAGGGTTCTTAGGGAGTCGCAATCTAACTTTATGGGTCGTACCATCAATGGACACACAACATACATGCAAACAATACACTCTAAGTATGATCTCAAACTCACCATATTAAATCTAACAAAACCATAAGTCAACATCTAAATGCAGCACGACTGGGAAAAAATTTCCATAGACCTTTTTAGCAACAATAGGCTCACTAATACGATATACATCAAAAGTCCACATAACCATATGGAACACATATGAAGCTCACTAGAAACAAAAAGGAAACTTTAACATACCGGTAGTAACATCGGGCACCTCATCCACCCCGTGCCTCCTTTGTAGAGCATAGAAGTGATTACGTCTTCGAGCACTTCATTGATCAATTTAACCACCTTGGGCCTCTTGATTCACATGACCATATTGACCTTGAGGACGACCCTCCTTGCTCTTGTTCCAGACATAAAGGCAATCAATAAGCTTGTGACCTTCCTTCGCACACCTCTAACACGCTCTTGAATTCTTTAAGCATTTGCCATGATGATGTGTTTCATATTGTGGGAATTTTGGGAAACTCATTCCACCATTGCCACCTTGGAACCTTGGTTCATCCAATCCTTCGATAGCAAACCTCTTGTTTGGAGCACTAGAAGATCCTTGGACTTGAAATTGGATACCTTGTTGGAACACGTAATCCTCAAATCGAGCCCTCTTGGACTCTCCACTCCTCTTCTTACTAAGCTTTTCACCCTTAAGTTGTTTGGCATAAATCATGAGGTGGGACAAATCCATATCATTAATCAACATAGTGGTCTGGCATTCTTCACTCACCAAGTTGGAGACACCCATCATGAACTTGTTCATTCTACGCCTCGAGTCAACAACCAAGTGAGGAGTATACTTAGAGACTTCGTTGAACTTGAGGGAATACTCCCTCACACTCATTCATCCTTGTCTCAAATTCATGAATCTACCAATTTGGCTTCCCCAAGCTCAAGAGGCAAGAATCGATTAGGAAAGGCCGCCTTGAACTCTTCCCATAGAACCACATTGTTGACTCCCTTCTCCTCCCTTCATTGATTGTACCATGTTTGAGCCACCCATTCAGTTGGTAGGCTACCAACTCCACCTTATCTTCTGGCCTAACATCCATGATGGCCAATACCTCATAAATCTCATCAACAAACTCTTGTGGGTCCTCATCTACCTTTGACCCATAGAACTCCGGTGGGCTCATCCTCATAAAGTCTCTCACCCTAGAAGCTGGTGTAGGAACATGAGGGGTTGGGCCCCTTGATTGGCTTGGTTAGCCACAATTTATGCAAGGAAAGTGAAAGCCTCCCAAAGCTCTCCATTATCCGATTGTCCCTCATGAGACCGGGCTCTTCTTCCCCTTGAGTTAGGAATTATCAACTAGCATGGCAAAGAACAATTGTTAGAGGGAAAAATTTACTTCTACTCTAAAGCACGACGTAGAATATGAAGAAAGGAAACATCTCCTAAAACATTTCATATCCTTTTACTCATAGTTGTGCTGCACAACACAACCATGAATAAGACTCTAATCGACGCGGTATGCTGGACTCCAAAGATCTAACAACCTAGTGCTCTGATACTATCTTTGTCAAGACCTAAGTCTAGTGCCTAGACATAACCGGCGAATGGGGAACCTGAGGAAATCTTGAACAAGCCTCATAGTATATCATTACACATCCTTGGTCGTGGAAGCAATAACAATGACAATAAAGCATAATCAAGAGAAATTGGGACTAAGGGTAAACTTTCATATCACCATCATCAAGAAACAAGAGAGTCAAGCCCCATAGCCTAGACATATAACATGTAACACCTCTACTACATAGATAAGAGTAAGGGCCATGACAAATAACCAGTCTTACCTTCATAGTCAATACATAAATAAAGAAAAGATAGTCTTAGTACATAGAAAATAATTATATGCAACATCCCTGGAATGGAGGACTCACCGACAAACTTGAGAGACAATCGTACTAGCCACGTGGATGGAGATGCTCAAGCGGAGCACCGGTTCCTACATGATAATATCATGCAGGCATAGAGTATACGTTAGTACTTTGGAATGTACTAAGTATGTGGGATGCAATGCAATAAGAGATAGGCGATATAATCAAAATGCATAATCATAGAAAAAGATAGTATATTAGCAACATATCATGCATGAACAATGCTTGTAGCAAAACATGCTAGAACATAATAATACTTGCATAACTTGCTTAACATAATAAGGAACATACTTAGATCATCCAAATACCTTGTGCTAGAGGGTGAGGAATATAGCATGACTCATGATTCTTTCTACTAGGTAATGGTTAGTACGTTAGGGTAAAGAGATAGCATAATTCATAACCCCAACAAGTAAACAAGTGATAATGAATAGCACATGAGGGTAGAAGGTAGCATAAGTCAAAATCCCTGCATGTGTGCATATGAGGGTGAGGCATTCCACACAGTTCATACCCCTTCATATGAGTACATTGGATAACCTCAAATCATACCTGAGAGTAAGGAGTATAACATAGTTCCTAACTCCTACATGTAGAAATGAGTAAGTGAGTAGCACATGAGGGTAAAGGTAGCATAGGTCATAACCCCTAGATGTGTATCTCTAGCATAACCTCAAACTATACATAAGGGTAGAGAGTACAACATAGTTCATAACCCCTACATATTGGTATGAGTACATCGCCTAACCCCAAATTATACACGAGGATAAAGAGTACAACACAATTCATAATCCCTACATGTAGAAATGAGTAAGTGAATAGCATTGATTCATATATGAGAGTAAAATGGACAACATGGTTCATAACCCCTACATGTAGAAATTGGCCTTGCACTAGAGCATAGTTCATAACCCCTTCTAGCAGGCTTCACAATTGACAAGAGCATAAATCTTTGCATAAGAACCTAATAAAGAATCAACAACTTCTAAAAACATAACATCATGAGAGCCCAAAATTTCACTTGCAATACCATAGGTGTTTTACATGATTTAAACAAACATATATACATTCCTTTAATCACCATATATGTACATTCCTTTTCATCATCATTTCATCATCATATAATCATTCAACTCATAAGACATGAGTTGGACCATCAATTCTTCAAAAAATCATAACCGAACATTTTATCAAATATTTAGAGTGTGTGTAGTGCTAGTGTAAAACCATGACATTCAAGAGTGAAATAATGCTAGAAAGTTCAATGTCAAACCTTCAATAGATAATTGGTAACACCCTCAAGCAATATACATCAAAACCCTTCGTTAAGTCTTACAACAGATCTTGGTTTCATAGCTCAAAACATAGTTAAATAGTCATACTTTTTATGAACCCCAGCATAATGTGCAGTGATTTTTATAATAAATAATATCTATGAGTAAATCAACTTTAAATCATGCAGTTTTCAGAAAAAGGAAGCTTGGGCATCATGGGTGATAGGAAACCATGAAAGAAACCCACATATCTTAGCTTTGGAGATGAACTTAATGAAGATTGGAGATGGAGACTGGAAGCTTGGTTGAAATCCTTATGATCCGAAGAGGGTTTTGGCACTTGAATTTGAGAGAAATATAAGACTAAGTGTTTAAGTGAATATTGGAGAATGTCTAGGATGATATGATGGTGAAATAAGACTAAGTATAGGTATTTTCTTGTATGGGAACACTTAGACCCAAGACTTTAAAGTCTTGTACCAAAGTCAAAACTTTGCACAAAATTACACAGGTGCGGTTCGCGGAAGGAACACGCACTTTACACTAGAAATTGACACTTTAAAATTTTGAATTTTGCTGCGGTTGCTCAAAAATTTGGGTTAAACTCATTTCCCACTCAATTTTGCCCCCTAAACAAGGATATGAAGTCAGATTTTTGAAATAGTGCATGAAATTTTAGATATACGGAAATGATGATTTCGGACACTTTTGAGGCACATTTTCAAACACTTTTTCGGGCTGTTACGGCTTATTTCTCTTTTTAACATTTGGTTCTTCTTCAACAATATTTGCGCCGCCTATTGTTGAGTTTATTAGTGACCACTTTTTCTTCTTCCTAGTTTTCCTCTTCAATTCTCAAGCGTATGATGAGATCTTTAATGGTCATTTCCTTGTTTTCATACTTTAAGTAATTCTTAAAGTCCTTCCAAAAGTGGCGTAACTTCTCAATGATGGCTGCCACTAGGAAAGTATCATTCATAAGTAATCCTACGTTAAAGATTATGTGTGTATTAAGAACAAATTTAATATGCTCAAACCAGGTATAAAATAGATTTATGCCTTATACAAGGAGATCATGAATTATAACCTGCAACTCATGAACTTGGGTAATAACAGGTTTACTGTCCATCATTTTGTTGTCCAAGAACTTTGCCACAATAAATTTTTTCATTATAGCATCTTCAGTTTTGTATTTCTTTTCTAAAGCATCCCACAGTTCCTTGGAAGTCTTCATCTTACTGTACACACTACACAAATTATCTTGCAAGCCACTTAGAATATAGTTCCTACATATAAAATCTAAGTACCTCCAAGCTTCAGTCACTAAGAGTCGTTCATCATCCGAATTTCCTTCAGCCAATACAGGAATATTATCGTTAATATATCTCGGTAGATACAGAGTGGTCAAGTAGAAGAACATTTTCATGCTGCCACCTTTTGAAATCAACCCCTATAAATTTTGTAGGATTTTCTGCCGGTGGAATTTTAGGGGCAACATTTGAAAGACTTGAAGATACACTAGAGATATTGTACCAGTCATCATTCTAACATTCACTTTGTTTGAGTTAGTCATTTTTTCTTTAACAAACAGACATATACTCAACTCTCAGAAAGGAAGAAAAAATAAATATTAAATTCCCCTAAGCTTGTTAGTCCTTTGGAATTTAACGAATAAAACCCAAAAACAGTAATATAGTAAATCGAAATTATTAAACTAATATGAGCCCACAGAATACACTCTGTGTCCTTAAGAAATTTAATACCCTCACTGTAACCAAGGTTATAAATTATTTTGAAACAACCCTTATGTGCTTCGGAATGCCCAATAATCTTAATTTCCATATATCTCAAAATTCATATGTGATTTCAAAAATACGACTTCATATTCTCAATCAGGGATTGGGGGGAATTGATTTGGAAATGGGTATAACCCAGATTTTAGAGGATTGATAGAAAAAATTATTCCGAATTCCAGTTGTTGTCTGTGTACTGGCCGCAACGCGCCAGGGACATAAACTAGTGTAAATTGAAATTCGCGCCTGGTTCACGTCGCGCCAGGGCCCTAGACCAGTGTAACATTTTTCTTGGTTTCTCTCACTTCTCTCAAAGAGCATTTGGGTCACAGCCCCATGCCAACTTAAATGTGAAATCACCCATAGTTAGCCATTTTTTCAACTCTATAACTCGGAAAACCCACTCTAAAACCTCTCTAAGACTATCAATTTTCTCATTCAAATCTAAGGATTTCAAGCTCAATTTCGGGATTCAAGGACTCATTTCAATCTCTAAGTCTACCTCAAGTTCACCTTAAGGAATTCAAGGTTTAAGGTTTGTGGATCTTCGTTTTTGAGTCCTTCCTCCCATGGAGCCCAACCTTCCCTTTTCATGAAAATTGCATGTTTTTAAGTTGTATTACCTATGGGTAGCTCTTATTATGGAATATGAATATAAATTATGTTGGGGTTTTACTAAGTATATATTGATTTTGAATGAATGTCTATTTCAAGTTTATCTCATGAATTCATTTGCCAATTGAGACTATGCATGTTTTTAGCTATTAAACTATGAGATGTTATGAGCCTCTGTGATGGATTTCAAAGTACCCTACATAAGGGTTTTACTACCATGTTGGTGGGTTAATTTGCATTGAGTTTACTCATATTATTTCAATCTTGAATTGAATGATTTTGAAAAAGCATTATGAACTCACCATGTGTTTTGATAAAATGGCATGACAAGAATTCTCAAGTTATTGATGATCTACAACACGATTTACAAGTCAAGTGACTATATGATCATTAAGGGCTTCAAGCATGTATTGAATTTATGAAAAGTATCTATGATGTTTCAAGTATCAAGTTTTGCCCTATTTAAAGGTTTTACCTCTTGTGAGCCATTCATGTTAAAGAAAGAGATCATGTATGATTAACATCTACTCTCATATTCAAGTTACGCTCACTAGTAGAGGTCAAACATGTTTATGAGTTACTCATGTCATATTATCATGTTTCTTACGGGTTATTCAAGTTATGACTATTTCAAGTATTTCGTGGGATTAGACTTAGCACCGATTGAGGCTTAAAATGGGGGCTCGACTCAAGGGGTCCTTATAGAAAGTCTTTAGTCTATAAACTACGTGCCATATAGGATTATATAATATCCTTTTATGATTTCTAATAGATCCATCTAGTTACACCACACCTTGTCGGGGGTGATATGCCTCGGATTATTCATAATATCATGTATGGTTTTCCTTGGAAAGTAGACCACGCCTTGTTGAGGGGTTGACATGCATTGATCACCTTGTTGATGGGGGTGACATGCCTTGATCATCTTGTCGAGGGGGTGAAATGCCTCAATCACCTTACAAATGGGGTAACATGCCTTAATTCCTAGTAGTAGCTCGCTTCTTCTATGTCAGTTAAGGTCTTTTCCCCCACATATATTATGTACTATGAAAGTTGAATTTTTTACAAGCATGTTTTATTACTATCATTTATCATGCATGCCATGTTGAGATTATATATCCATTCATTACGATTATGCATTTTGATTATTTTTGCTTATGCCTTTGTTGCATTGCATCCCAGATACTTAGTATAATTAAACATACTAACACATACTTTATGCCTACCTGGTATCACCATGTAGTAACCGGAGCTCCTTTTCATCACCCTCCTCCCCGTGGCTAGTTCGATTCTTGGAGAAAGCTTTGGTGAGTCCTCACTTCTAAGGACAATATCAATTTATTTCATGTTTACGTTAATAGTCCTTCTTGTGTTGAATACATATTAGCATGAGAATGAGCCCAACGAGTGTCTCGACCCCCGCTCCATTCAAGTTAGAGGTGTTGTTGGATACTATGATGTATTTATGCTATGAGCCTGACACTTTTATTGTTATTATGAATATCAAGACTTCCCTTAGTCCTGCTTATCTTTACATTTACATCTTATGATGCTTATTTTTCTTTCGTAACCAAGGATATGTGAATAATATACTAAGAGGCTTCTTTGGGGTCCCCTTCGGGTTCCCTATTCATCTTGTCACGTCCGGGCCCTAGGCTTGGGTCATGACATATTTTCTCCTAGGATAAAACAGATTAACAACTACAGAATAGTGGTACCTTAAATTCTTATAGTTATCAGCAAACTCAAGAACCAACAATGACTTTCACATAGACTCGAATTTTTTATTTCATAAGAAAACTTAGGCAGAAGAAGAAAAAATTTTGATAATAGAATTAATGCAGAAGGGTTTCTATTTATAGGGAACAACAGGTGCAAATGCACCTGTTCAGAACAGATTCATCTGTTCACAACAGGCATGGTACCTTTTAGGAATGATTGTGTCTATTCATCAGAAATTTACGCATGAATTTTAAAATATAGTTAAGCTAACTAATTTTGCGTTAATTGATAAATAATTGGTAATTAATAAATAATTTACGAATTCAATAATTAATTAATAATTCACAAACAAATATCAGAAAAAGGAAAATTTGACATTGGATAACTAAATTTTTTCCAAAAAATTTATCAATCGATCACATCACTTGCAAAGCCAAAGCCGTAAATGATGCTGAATGAGTGATGAGGACAGCGGCACAAGAGGCTCCCCTTTACTTGACTTTTTAAGAGTTAGAGTGAGTGTTTCCTAATATAAGGACAACACTTTCCCTCTATTTTTTAGATGAGGGAGAAATGACTGTTCATCTCCCTTTACTTGATTACCCCCACATTTCCCTTATTCATTCAACCTTCATTTTCTTTCAATTTTTCATTTCCAAATTCACACTTATTACTTTAAACCCCACAAAAACTTGATCCAAAATAGATGTCCATCTTTTTAGGACATGAGAGGCATAGCCCCTATCCGACGCTGGCAACATAGTTTATGAGTTCGACTTAATATTTACTCATATCCATATTAGTTCTCAATACTCCTCTTAGTGATTCAATATGCTCATATCAATCAACTCAGACTCATCTTTGCATTTACTATAGATATATTCCTTGAACATGCTCAACAAATCAACCAATCAGGACCATCAATGATGCATGCTATTGGGAATCATCCGACCATACACACTTGGCCTTTCTTTAAGTCAATATGGTCAATGGAGATGCAATAGATGAAAACCCTTCAACAAATACCATAAAATAATCAGCCAACCCAAGAAAACTGTGAGTATCTGAAGGAGCAAGCTTGTTAAACAATGCACACCCTTCACCAACTCCCACCTAACCTCATTTATAAGATCAACTACAACATCCTCCTTTCCTAGATTGCATTACGATCCCAAAGTAACTCTCCCTATCTTGTCGGGAGGGATGGAGATAGGAAATCTTAAAACACCCTCCATGGCATGATGAGAATCATGAAAGGTGAAAAATTTCCTAAAACACCATGTAGCCTCCTACCCATAGATGTGGCACACTTCACACTCATGAATAAGATTCTACTTGACGCGACATGTTGGACCCCGAGAATTATTTATAAACCTAGTGCTATGATACCATCTTGGTCACAACCCTGACCAAGGGTCTAGGAGTGACACAACGAATGGGAACCTCAGAGTCCCCAAAAAAGCCTCAAAGTACAAAAATTCACATCATTGGTTCGAAAATGTATTCAAAAGTAAACACATAGTTATAATGGATGGGAGAGTAGGACTCACATTATGGGGATATCATAGGGAAAGGGATTAACATGGATTCAGATAACACATACCACATAATTAAGGACTAAGAGGCGGGTAAGTATGACTCACGCTATGGGGGAAATTCAGGACATAGGATCTTTCACATTTCCACATCAAACGTACATATATATCATAATTTCCCATAATTAACCTATAATAGTTATATCCAAAAAATAACCATAAGTATATAGTAAAAAAACAACACATAACACATGGATCCAATGAGAGTCTACAAAATGTCCAATAATGCCTCTAGTCAAAAGATAGGACGAGGGCCAAGACATGTCCCGGGCTCACCCTAAAAAAAAAACACAAATGGAAGCAATATAGGTAGAGGAATGGTGGATTGTCCTTGGAAACACCACAACAATGTCTCAATTTCGATTTAGCATTAAATAGTAGATGAAGGTGATCTTTGGTCCTTCATTGTGAGAGCATGTAGGCAAAAGTATTCGTTAGTACGTTTGAATGTACTAAGTATGTGGGGTGCAATGCATGTAACATACCAAAACCTGCATATAATATTAGATGGCACACAATATAGGAAAAGCTTAATAGCAATGAATATAATATAACAAGGCTATGAAATTAATGATGCATGAATGCGAAAGTACTTCATATATGTATGAGGATGGGACCGTAACTGACATGAGACCAAGTAAGTTATGCCTTAGAACCCCGTTGTCTTCCCCACAATGGATAAGAGGTGATCCACTTTCTATAGGTAGATCCTTAACATACTTTCCCCTTGGGGCATAACTATATTCATATGTTAGGCAGATAGTTCAAGGAAAGGAGTATGGATGCTTGGGGATAGTCCACGCCAACATCCAATCAATCAGTATTAGGTCGTCATCCCACTAGAATACATATGTCTGCTTGTAAAAGAGATGTAAGATTTCAAATCGTTTACATGTATAATTAGGCGTTAAAGCCAAATCATATTCTTCATAATCATGCATAATAAGCTAAATAGCCAAAACATTCTTCATGACATTCTTTCATGCATAGAGATAGCTCCTTAGGAGCATCTTCTTAAGAGATGAGCATGGAACCTTGGGCATTACCCACTCCGACTCAAACCTCAATCTATGCTCCCATAGTCATAATGGTGTAAAAACCCACAGAATTGCTAAAAGAGCCATAATCTAAGATATATATGTGATCACGTCATCGTCATATCCAATACTTTATCAAATTCATAATATAATTCATTGTTAGGCTTAACCCACTTCATAATTTCCATAAAATCCTATGAACATGAATGCATATGCTATGAATGGTGTGAGAATGATATGGGTAGTTAAGATTCAATCTAAAATCAATATCACAACATGAAATTGAAGTAAATTCATAATTAAATCCACATTTAAAATCATGTTTAAATCACCCATGCTCAACTAAGTTTTAAAAAGAGAATTGCATAATCATAGATTCATAAAAATGATGAAATTCAATATTTCGACACTTAAATAATCTTAAAATAAATAGATAAACATAACCCATTCATTATTAGAATTTAAAGAATCATGGTACTCAAAACCCCAAATCAAAGTAAACAAAATTCATGAAGATTTCTTGAAAGTAGTTTGGGTCTCCTTGATTGGAAGTAATCAAGTATTAAAACCTGCATACCTTTACCAAGATGAGGAAAACCACAAAGAATTTAAAGAAGAATTGAGTTCCCTTGCTCCCAAGTTCTCAAGAGTTCTTTGGAATAGATTCTAGAGTGGCTTGAGTGAATTAGTATTGAATGAGAGTTTTGGAATTAGTGTAGGAGAGGTTTAGGAATATAAAAGGGGGATTTAAAGGTCTTAAATAGCCTTGGGGATTGGTCAAAATATCAAAAATACCCAAATAAAATGCCTTATTAATTTTTACCCGAAACTTCACGCGACCAGCTTCATGGGGAGTGAAGACCCTTAGGGGTTGTGAAGATCCCTCATCTAGCCCAGAGTAATAATACGAAAAAGGCCGTAACTTGTTGCTCCGAACTCGAAATGAGGTGAGACCACATGTGTTGGAAAGCTTACTCAAATAGCTTTAATTTGATAGGTCGTGGGCTACCCCATTAATTTTTTGGTAAGAGATATTCCAATTTAAAGTTGAACCATCTATCGGTACTTATGAAAAATATAGCTGATGGAATTCCTTTGAACTTGGCTTGACGTGTGAGACCCACGATAGCCTTAACAACATGAATAAGCTTGATTTGAAGTCTTGAAAGTGAAATTAGCTTGAGCTTGAAGATCCCATACTTAGACAAGAAAATTTAGAAATTGGAACCGTAGATGGACTTAGAAAAACTTGGTGAAGGCAAGCTCCACGCTTGGCCACACAATCCGTGTGGAGCTACACTATCCATGTGGTGTATCTATATACCAACACTTAGTCAAACAAATACCTCCCATGCCACACTTTAAAGGCAACATGACTGGCCATATAGCTGTGCCAAGCCTCATGGCTCATGTGACTCGTTGTAACACAACACTTAGACAAAAAATTGTTCATTCAATCCCAAGGCCATTCACATGGCCCTCCACATGGTCGGTGAGGTGCAATATGGCCCGTGTGGGGACCAGGTATGATAAGCATTAGTTCGAGGTCCCACTCTAAGGTCGCACACTCAAAATTAAGGCCAAGTGTTGTCTCACTGGAGACTACACAGCTCATGTGACCTCATATTGTCCGTGTGGTCTCCCTTGAGATGACAGTTGGTCCAAATTTTGTCCAAAATGAAATTCTCATGCTCCAATGAAGTCGTACAGAAATCTGGGTCATTAAATGATCTCCCCCTTGGGAGTATTCATCTATGAATGTAGTAAAACAAGGTTTGAAAGGCTTGACTTAGAACATGAAACTTCTAAACACAAGGTACAATGCATAATTCACCATTTGAAAATTATCAAATCTTTAGAACTCATATCAAAACATATTCAAATCATTTTAAAACAACATAAAATAAATCATTTTCGTGCATATATATACATTGCATGCCATGAGACTCAAGACGAAAAGAATTAAGACCATCGAGAATAAGAAGAACCTAATACCATGGGCTTGAGTAAATTGGAAAGGAGAGAGGTGTTGTTCCATCCTACTTGATTCCACTCCCCACGTAGCACTTTCAATATCTTGATTTCTATTACGAATCCTCTCCACTTGCCCATCCAAGTCCTTAATTGGAACTTCATCATAAGACCAGTTATCCTTAACCCCAATGCTTTCAAAAGGAACAATAACACTAGTATCACCAACTAACTTTCTCAACTTAGATACATGGAAAACTGAATGAAAAAAAACTCAAATCCGAAGGCAAATCTAATCTGTAGGCTACATTCCCACATTACTCAACAATCTCATGAGGGCCTACATTCCATGAAACTTGACTTACCCTCCTTTCCAAAGTACATCTCACCCTTAATAAGTTATACCTTCACATCCATCCAATCACCAATATGAGACTCATGATCCCTCTTTCCAACATCTGAGTAAAACCCTTAGATGACTCCGAACCATCTTAAAATTTTCCCTAACTAATCCCACTCTCTCCATAGCCTCCAACACTAAACCAGGGCCTATAGAAGTCATCTCATCTAACTGAAACCATCCCACGAAATTCCTACTCCTTCTACAATACAAAGCCCCAAACGGTTCCACACCAATTCTAGCATGAAAGCTATTGTTGTAAGCAAGATCAATAAATTTTGGATGACCACCCCAATTAACCTTGAATTCCAACACGCAAGACTATTTCTTGTCCTCTAAAGTTTGAATTGTCCTCAATATTGAAAGTAGTCTCAACGATAAGAAGTGAGCCAACTTAGTCCTCTGGTCAACAATACCCCAAATTGAATCTCATTAATTTTGGGTCCGAGGTAAACCAACCACAAAATATATGTTTGCCTCTTCCCACTTCCAAGTAGAATTTCAATATCTTAAGTCAATCCATCGGGATTTTGGTGTTCTACCTTCTCTTGTTGACAATTAGGGCATTAAGATATAAACTTGGCTATATCCGACTTTATGCCATGCAACCAATACTCTTATCTCAAACCATAGTACCTCTTAGTACATCTCTGGTGAATAGAATAATGAGATTTATGGCTTTACTCATGATCATATCCTTAAGACCATCAATTTTCGAAACATTCAATCAATCTTGGTATCGAATTACACCATCTCCCCCTTTGGAGAAAGCCTCTATCTTATTTCAGGTAACCAACCTCTTCTACACAACTAATGATGGGTCTACATCATGCCTAGCCCTTACATTAAAAGCCACCAAGGATTCTGCCCCAATTTTGAACAAGAATACATCTATTGTTAGAGCCAGTAAACCTAACAACCAACCTAGCCCAGCGATTAACATCTTTTGCCAACTCCTCCTACCCTTCACCCCCATAAGCACACACTTTCCATAGACACTCCACTTAGAGCATCGGCTACAATATTTTCCTTATTGGGATGACATCATACAATAATATCATAGCCCTTTAGGAGTTCCAACCTTCTCATTTGCCTCAAGTTAAGGTCCCTTTGAATGGACACATATTGCAAACTCTTGTGATTGATGAAATGTCCATATATACCCTATACAAACAATGTCACCAAATTTTCAAGGCAAATATCACTACCACTAATTCAAGATCATGAGTCGTGAACTTACGCTAATGCACCTTCAATTGTCTCAATGTATAAGCTCTTTTTGCTATGTTACATGAGCGCACAACCCAACCTAAACCAAGCAGCGTCACGTTACACCACTAACCTATCAAAGCCCTCTGGTAAAGTCAAAACAGGAGCCGACGTAAGCTGATCTTTCAAGTTATGAAAACACTCCTCACACCCATCCGACCATATACACTTGGCCTTCCTTTGAGTCAACATGGTCAATGAAGATGTAGTAGATGGAAACCCTTCAACAAACCTCCTCTAATAATCAGCCAAGCCAAGAAAACTCCGAGTACCCGAATGAGCAAGCTTCCCAAACAATGCACACACTTTACCATCTCCCACCTAATCTTATCTATAAGATCAGCTACAAGATACTCCTTGCCAGGATTGAATTACAATCCCAATGTAACTCTCCCTATTTGGTAGGAGGGATGGAGATAGGAAACCATAAGACCTGCTCTACGGCATGATATGAATCATGAAAAGTGAAACATTTCCTAAAATGTCTTGTAGCCTTATACCCATAGATGTGGCATGCTTCACACCCATGATTAAGACTCTACTTGACACAACATGTTAGACTCCTAGGATCATTTATAAACCTAATGCTCTAATGTCATCTCTGTCATGATCCACCAAGGGTCTAGGAGTGATACGGAAAATGGAAACTTGAGAGTCCCCAAACAAGCCTCAAAGTACCAAAATTCACATCATAGGTTTGGAAGCATATTCAAAAGTAAACACATAGTTCTAAGGGATGGAAAAATAGGACTCATGATGTGTGGATATCATAGAGAAAGAGATTAACTTGGATTCATATAACACATAGTACATAATTATAGACTAAGGGGTAGGTAAGTATTACTCACGCTATGGGGATAATTCGGGACTTAGGTTCTTTCACATTTCCAAATCAAGCATACATATATATCATAAGTTCCCATAATCAATCCATAATAGTAATATCCAAAGAATAACCAGAAGCATAAGGTTCAAATACAACACATAACGCATGAATTTGATGAGAGTCTACATGATGTCCAACAATGCCTCTAGTCATAAGATAGGACGGGGGCCAAGACACATCCCAGACTCACCCTCAAAGTAAATAACATAAAGAGAAGCAATATAGGTATAGAAATGGTTGATTGTTCTTGGAAGATAGGACTCACCACAACAATGTCTCAATTCGAATCTAGCGTTAAATGGTGGATGAAAGTAATCTCCAGTCCCCACATGCTAAGAGCATATAGGCAAAAGTATGAGCTAGTGCATTTGAATGTACTAAGTATAGGGGTACAATGCATGTAACTTAATAAAATTTGCACATAATATTAGCTGGCAAGGACACCTAATATAGAAAGAGATTTATAGAAATGAATGTAATATAAGAGAATGCTATGAAATTCATGATCCATGAATGTGAAAGTACTTCATATATATCTGAGGATGGGATCGTAACTGACATGAGACCAAGTGAGCTATGCCTTGGAACCAAATTGTCTTCCCCACAACGAATAATAGGTGATCCACCTACCAAAGGTACATCCTTAACATACTTTCCCCTTAGGGCATAAACATAATCCTATGTTAGGCACATAGGTCAAGGAAAGGAGTATGGACCCATGGGGATAGTACACGCCTGACATCCAATCATCTGTGATAGCTCATCATCCTACTACAATAAATATATATACATGCTTGTAAAAGAGACATAAGATTTCAAATTGTTTACATTCATTCTTAGGCATAAAGGCTAGGTCACATTCTTCATAATCATGCATAATAGGATAAATTCATGACATATTTTCATGCTTAGAGATAGCTCCTTTGGAGAACCTTCTTGAGAGATGAGTATGGACCATTGGGGATATATCACTCCGACTAAAACCTTAATCGATGATCCCATAAACATAATGGTGTAAACATCCATAAACTTTCTCAAAGAGCCATAATCCTAGATATATATGTGATCACATTCTTGTCATATCTAATACTTTATAAAATTCAAAAAATAATCCATAGTTGGGCTTGAACCACTTCATAATTTCCATAAAATCCCATGAACATGAATGCACATGCTATGAATGATGTGAGAATGGGATGGGAATGGCATGGGTAAGTAAGATGCAATATAAAACAAAAAGAATAACATGAGTTGAAGTAAATTCATAATTAAATCCACATTTTAAATCACGTATAAACCACTCATGTTCAAGCAAGTTTTTAAAAGGGACATGTATAATCATAGATTCATAAAAATAATGAAAGTCAATACTTCAAAGCTTAAATCATCTTAAAAATCAATAGATGAACATAATTCATTCATTATTGGAATTTAAAGAATCATGATACTCAAAACCCCAAATCAAAGTAAACTAAATTCATTAAGATTTCTTGAAAATAGTTTGGGTCTCCTTGATTGGAAGTAACTAAGGATCAAAACTCACATACTTTAACAAAGATGAACCCCCCCCCCCAAAGAATTTGAAGAACAATTGAGGTCCCTTGCTCCCTGGTGTACTCTCGTAATACAACACATTTGATACCTAAAATAAGAGATTTTACAAGTTGTGACTTTTTATGATCTTTATGTGATTTGTGTTTGTCTTTGCAGAAAATACAGGTTGGCTTAATCATTGGGAAAAGTAGTAGATTTTGTTGAATTTGAGAACCTATGAGACACACTATGAGTTGTATTCCAAGCTGTGAGTCGTAGGGAATGTCTATAGTGATTAACAGCTTATAAAAATCAAAATATGAGAAAATGAAGTTCATTCATATGAGTCCCGAGTACAAGTTGTAGACTAGACCATGACTTGTAGAATAGATCATAGCAGTTATATCAAAAATGCCAAGTGCTGACTACGAACACTTGATTACGACTCGTAGGTCACCCTACGAGTTATACCTACGAGTTGTAACTGCTGCCGACCAATTATTCTTGTTTATTTTAAGCTCTTTTTTGTAAATAGTATAAATAGTATAAGTTAGGGTTTTTAAAAGAAGAATCAATTTGTAGAGAAAATAATATCTTTTGTAGAGAGAAATTTTCCAGAGTTTAGGGTAGATATTTAGGGTTTCACTTTTGAAGACCCAATTTGGGGATTTGAAATCACTTGCAATCAAACTCCTTTATTCAAGCTTGTGAATCCAAAATCAAGGTAGTTTATTGTTCTTCATTTTCTTAGGGTAATCTCTCGACTATAGTAGTTTATTGTTCTTCATTTTCTTTGTGTAATCTCTCGACTATGTTTACATTATTCAGTGTTTGTGATTTTGCCCAAGTTATGAGTAGCTAAACCCCACAACTTGAGATTGTGGGAACCATGAGTAGCTAGCTTCTAATAATCTAGATTATTTACATTCCTTTGATTGGTATTTGCATGTATTGTCCATTTTTCTTTGGATTGCTTATTGTTTGGTGGTGGCCAACACCAAACTCCTCCTAGTGTCACGATCTCGACCAAGGTAGTGATGAATAAGAAAAGGAAATGGATGACAGGATTTGATTGATGTGTTCTTGTTTAATCAACAAAACTCGGCCAAGGAGAGGTTGTCTGAGACAATGGGTAATAGTTAGTTGGCACAACAAGGTTACCGACCAAGTGCTATGGTAAAACTCGACCTTCACCTTTAACAAAAGTCTAGAAAAACCTATGTTATCTTCCTGCATGCGATGTCCTAATTAAAGTTATGTTATATGGGGTATTTGAGTTAGTTAATCATGGGGAACACAATTCCCAAGTTGATCCTCAAATAGATTGTCTCTTCATGATTGTTAGTATTGCTTTTGCATTTACTTCACTTCAAATTGCAAACTCCCCTATTCTAGAGAATATAGTTGATTGGTACTTCAAATGATTGTTGGGGAACAAATTTGGTCAAACCCTGGTTCCCTATGGATAAGACCTAGCCTCTGGTTAGGTTTATAGTTGATATCGACTGCTTTACAGTTAGAGCATGAATATCAAAATTTATGGCGCTGTTGCCAGGGAATGCAACTAGGTTTTTGACTTGGTTTCACTAATAGTCAATTCAAGTGTTAATTTCTAGTTTCTCTTGTATTATATTTTTTCATTTTTGTTAGCTATCTTTATACAGGAACATTGCAGATGTTTTTGAAACGACCCCAAAAAGTGCCCAAAAATATGCCTCGAAAATGCCCATAATCGTAGTTTCTACATATCCCAAAATTCGTACGAAATATCAAAAATTCGACTTCATATTCATAATTACAGGGAACATTCGAGTGGTAGATCAGTATAACCCTGATTTCAGAGCAACAATACCAAAAACTCTCATTTCAAAATTTTACGAAATTAGTGAGGGTCCGTGCCCCTAGTGCGACATGGCAAGGGCACAGACTAGTGTTATTTGTTGTCAGTTTTTGTTGTTCCGGTCCAAGGCCTTGGGGTCTTGGTCCTAAGCTTTCATATGCAGAAAAACACTTAGACTTAGTCATTTTTCAACCCCATATCATTCAAGATATTTCCCAAAACCCTCTCTAATACTTATCCAAATATTTCACCCATTTAAAGTGTCCCAAACTCACTTCTGGATCTTAAGGAATTTATTCACACTTCAATTCTCATTCAAATCTTCGTCAAGAAAATCTCCAAAGTTGATGTATGTGGGTTTCAACCATTGGATCCATTTACCCACGGTACCCAACCTTTTTGAGTAAATTGCATGATTTCAAGTTGATTTATCTATGGGTATTTCTTGTTATGAATTGATTATGTACTATGTTGGAGTTTCATAAAAGTGTGATAGATTAAGCATATTATGAGCTTGGAATCTATGTACTATTATGAGCTTTGATAAAGGATTTCAATGTATATTCCATGAGGGTATTACCAAGTCTTGGTAGGTTGATTTACGTCAAGTTATCTAACATCATTTAACTCTTCGATTGCATGATTTTAAACTAGCATTACATATCCACCAAGTGTTTGGTAAAATATTTGGTATAGGGTTCTTGAGTTATTAATGGTCTATTGCATTATTTATGATTGTTGTAACTTTATAATGTTTAAGGGTTTGTATTTATATGTTGATTTCATGAAAAGTATCTATTGTGTTGCAAGTCGATCATACCTTGTGTGATCTTTTGATTTGATGGTTTAATGAGCTATTATATACTCCCACCTAAAAGATAATATCATAAGTAGGGATAATCTACCAAAAAGGTCATATCGTAAGGTAGAGTAACCCATAATTCCTACCTGAAGGATTATATCGTAAGGTAGGGATAATCTATTGAAAGGGACATACCATAAGGTAGAGTAACCCATAGTTCATACCTAAAAGATTATATCATAAGGTAGGGATAATCTAACAAAAAAGTCATACTATAAGGTAGAGTAACCCATAGTTCCTACTTAAGTTCTGCCAAAAAGGGCATACCGTTTGGTAGAGCAACTCATGATTCTTACTTAGAAGATTATATTATAAGGTAGGGACAACCGACCGAAAAGGACATGTTGTAAGGTAGGATCTCTCTTACCGATGAGAGTAAGGTAAGTGCACTCCATATTCTTACCGAAAAGATTATGTCATAAGTTAATGATACCTATTGACTTCTGCCGATGAGGCTATGCCATAAGGTAGGATCAATCATGACTCTTACCAAAAGGATTGTATCATAAGATACGAGACATCTCATACTACCTACTCAAAAGACTATATCATAAAGTATGGGTATTGGCAACACTCTCCAAAAAGGTTGTGCCTTAAGGTTAGTGGGTAACTACTTAGCCATTCTTATGGATGCTTATGTAAGGTTAAGTATGTATATTCCCTGTTGAGAATATGTTCATTGATTAGGACTTTAAAAATATATTTTACTCAAAGCATTGATCATGCGTGCCATATTGATATTATGCTATCTATTGACTATGACTATGCATCTTGACTATACATGGCTTATGATTCTTGTTGCATTGCTTCCCACATACTTAGTACATTCTAATGTACTAATGCATACTCTATGCCTACATGATATTACTATGTAGGAACTGGAGCACCTTTGGATCATCCTTCTCGTGGCTAGTACGGTGCTTTGAATATAAGCTTTGGTGAATCCTAAAGTTTGGGGACAATAGTTATGCTACTCTTACTTATGTTATCACTCTATTTTGAACACTTGATACTATAAGGGTGAGCCCGAAAAGTATCTTGGGCCCTGCCCTATAGGTATTGTTGGAAAAAGTTGTGTATCTATTGTATGATATTGACTTTTGAATGTTTTATGGTTATTAAAGACTTCCCTTAGTCCTGTTTTCCCTATTTATATCTCTTGTTGATTATCATTTTTCATCCGCGATAAAGGATGCGTGATTGATATGCTAAGAGGTTTGTTTGGGGTTCCTTCGGGTTCCCCATTTGTTGTATCACGTCTAGGCCCTAGGCTTGGGTTATGACAAACTTTGTATTAGAGAACTAGGTTGTTAGTGGTCCTAGGAGTCCAATACACCATATCGATCGTCATCTTATTCATGCTTGTGAAGTGCGCAATAACTATTAATGTGAGGTATGAGATGTTTTAGGAAATGTTTACTTCTTCATGCTCTATATTGTGCTTTAGGTTAGGATAAGGTTGTTTCCCCTAACGAATGCGCTTTTCTCTTCAAGATCATGCCACTACAAAGAGGAAGACTAAGGAGGAGTGGTGCACCTTCTTGAGTGCCTCAAGGAGGAGAGGTTTCTCAAGTCAAGTTCTGGTATGCCATCACAATGTTGGCCCATGCAATGACCAACCAAATCAACTAAGAGGCCTAATCCCCTTATGCTCTCTCTCCGGCGTCAAGGATAAGGGACTTCATTATAGTGAATCCACCAAAGTTTCATGGGACTAAGGTTAATGAGGATCCCCATGATTTCATTGATGAGGTGTACAAGGTGTTGACTATCATGGGGGTAAATTTGGAGAAGAAAATAGAAATAGCGTCCTACCAACTAAAGGGTGTGGCTCAAATTTTGTTTTTGCAATTGAAGATGGAGAGGTGAAATCATGATGCTATTCCTTGGGAGGAGTGCAAAGATGTTTTCCTCAATCGCTTCTTCCCTATTGAGTTTAGAGAGGCTAAAATGATGGAGTTCATGAACCTTAAGCAATGGTCTATGAGTGTGAGAGAGTATGCTCTCATGTTCAACAAGCTTTCCAACTATGCTCCACATTTGGAGGCTGACCCTTGAACAAGGATGAACAAGTTTGTGTCGGGAGTTTCTGACTTGGTAAACAAAGGGTGTCGTACCGCAATGCTTGTAGGAGATATGTATTTGTCATGGCTCATGACCTCTGCCGAACAACTTGAGGGGAAGAAACTTAGGAATAAGAGAATTGGGGAGTCCAAGAGGGCTCAATTTGAGGGTTACAGGTTTCAACAAGATCTTGGGTTTCAAGGCCAAGGATCCTATAGTGCTCCAAAAATGAGGCTTTCCAAGGATGGGATACATAACCCAAGGCTCTAAGAAGGTTGTAAGAGAGTGGCTTTTCCTAGATGCCCAAAATATGAGAGGAAACATGATGGCACATGTTGGAGGAACACGAGTGCATGCTTTGGGTATGGCGAGATGGGCCACAAAATTCTGGATTGTCCTCAAACAAGGGTAAAGGTTGTAATATTAATCGAGGGGGATACTGCAAGACATAATTGGTTCTATGTTCTTCAAAGGAAGCATGAAGGGAATGAGGTGCCGATGCTATTACCAATATGTTGAGCATTTTCTTGATTTGGTTGTGCATGCCTTAATAGCTCTGGGAGTCACTATTTTTTTCATTATTCCTTTGTACTAATTAGTCTCATGTGTGTGTCCTGAATAGATATGCGAGTCCTTTTGATTTCTAGCCCTCCCCCCTATTAATGAGTCTATTATGGCTAGAAGGTCTATAGGAGGATTACCCCATGTCATTATTACATAAAAGTGTTTTTTGTGATATTGTTGAACTTGGCATGGTAGATTTGCATTTGTCCTTAGGGTTGTTAGGTTATATGCAGATCATGCTTCCATTGGTTGTAGAATCTATAGAGTTAAATTTCAATTTTCTATGAGTCCGCACTTGAGTGGGAAGGTTGTAAACTGGTAAGTACGGGTAGATTCATTTCTTGTCTTAGACACAAATTGATCTTTGAGGGCTGCATTTATCATCTTTTATGGGGTTAGGGATGTTGAGTCAGTTCCGATAGTCAATATGTTTCCTGGGGTCTTTTTCGACATTTTGGATTTGTGGTAATGTCTTTTGCTTGACCTATTCCCTGACTATGATTTTGTCTCTCATGTATAGGGTCTTTGAATCCTACATTGGTATATATGTCGTAGTTCATGGATGATATATTGATTTATTTCTGGAATGAAGAAGAGCTTGTGAGTCACTTGAGAGCGGCATTGCAAATTTTGAGCGATGAGATATTGCTTGCTAAATGTGATAAGTGTGAATTTTGGGTATCAAGTAGGTGGTTAGAGAAGTGCAGCGGTTGGATAAAGTTATGAATGGTAGTGTAATGGTTTTGATGGTTCTGAATCTTATTTGGTTGAAAGGGTCTAGTTAGAGCAATACCATGGTTCGACCCTGCTAGGGTTGAATGCTTTGTTTGAAGGTGGTGAAGTGAGATTTTCTTCTATGGGGAAGATGGTGTTCTTAGGTACTAGTATAGGCTATGCGTGCTTGTGTTGATGATTAGGTTCCATGAATGTTCCACCCTTGAATAGTGTGATCCGGTGTGGCGAGAAAGGGCATTGAACCTAAGGTTTGCAGGTCCTTATAGAGGGTTGAGGAGTATTGGTAAAGTTGTTTATGAATTGGAATTTGCCTATGGGAATGGATAGAGTTCGTTCGGTCTTTCATGTATCTATGTTGAGAGGATGTGTTGGTGGCCCAAGTGTTATAGGACTCTTTGAGGTTGTGGGTCTTGAGGAGGATGGGTTGACCTATGATAGGGTCCCAGTGGAGGTGTTCTGTAGACATGTGATCAGGTTGAGGCTCACAGGTGTAGCCTCCATCAACGTTCTTTGGGAGTATCAATGAGGTGAAAGTGCCATTTAGGAAACTGGAGCGGGCATGAAGAAGTGACATTCGTACCTAATTCATTCTATTCAAGTTTAAACTAACAAAACTAAGCCCTTCTATGATTTCAAGTCTTAAGTTTCAGCTCTCATGTCATTTGTACACATTCATGTTTAAATTGACATGTTCATGGTGATTTTTACACTTCTGATGAGATTTTTGAAATGATGTTTAAGTGCATTGTTGCATTCTTGCATGAGCTGACATTATCTTCCCAACTTCATATTCGTAATCATGGGGCAAAATTGAGTGGAAAATGGGTATAATCCCGATTTTAGAGCAATCGTAGCAAAATTTCGATTTCAAAAAATTTACAAAACAAGTGAGTGTCCGTGCCCCTGGCACGATGTGGCCATCGAGCGGACCATTGTTATTTGTTGCCAGTTTTTGTTGGTCCGGTCCAAGGCCTTGGGGTCTTGAGCTTAAGCCTTCTTAGGTGTAAAAACACCTATACTTAGTCACTTTTCAACCCCATATCATTCAAGACATTCCCCAAAACCCTCTCTAACACTTAGCCAAATACTTCACCTATTTCAAGAGGCCTAAACTCACTTCCGGATATTAAGGAATTCATTCAAGCTTCAAGTTCTCATTCAAATCATCATCAGGGAAATCTCCAAAGTTGAGGTATGCGGGTTTTAACCATTGCTTCCTTTCACCCATGGTGCCCAACCTTCCTTGTTGAGTAAATTGCATGATTTTATGTTGATTTATCTATAAGTATTTCTTATTATGAATTGTTTATGAACTATCTTGGGTTTTCATAAAAGCATGACTCTTTGTTCTATTATGAGATTTGATGAAGGGTTTCAATGTATATTTCAAAAGGGTATTACAAAGTCTTGGTGGGTTTATTTACATTAAGTTTTCTCACGTGATTTCGCTCTTGGATTGCATGATTTTACACTAGCATTATATACCCACCAAGCATTTCATAAAATGTCCGAGTTAGGTTTCTTGAGTTATTGATGGTCTATTGCATGATTTATGATTTAAGTAACTTTATAATAATTAAGGGTTTGTATTTATATGTTGATTTCTTGAAAAATATATATGGTATTGCAAGTTGACCACACCTTGTGTGATCCATTGATGTGATGATTTGAAGAGATATTATGTACTCCTACCTAAAAGATTATATTGTAAGGTAGGGACAATGTACCGAAAAGTCCATACCATAAGTTAGAGTAATCCATAGTTCCTTTCTAAAATATTATATCGTATGGTGGCGATAATTTGCTGAAAAGACGATGCCGTAAGGTAGAGTAACCAATAGTTCTTAGCTAAAAGATTATATCGTAAGATAGGGATAATCTACTGAAAAGGTCATACCATAAGGTAGAGTAAACCATAGTTACTACTTAAAAGTGTATATCATAAGGTAGGGATAATCTACTGAAAATGGTGTAATGTAAGGTAGAGTGGAACGACCCTAAAAAGTGCCTGAAAATGTACATTTGTAGTGCCCGAAATCGTAATTTTTATATATCTAAAAATTCATTTGTTATTTCAAAAATCTGACTTCATATTCTTGTTCAGGGGTAATATTTGAGTGGAAAATAGGTCTAAACCGAATTTTAGAGAAATCGTAGCAAAATCCAAAATTTCAAAGTTTCAATTTCCATTGTTAAATCTGCGTCTGGGGCGCAACGCGCCCTAGTATTATTTTGGTCCAAGGCTTTGGATCTTGGGCCTAAGCCTTCCACATATGTGAAAATATCTATACATAGCCTTATTTCACCCTCATATCATCCTTAACATTCGCTAATATCGTCTCAAACACTAGACTTATATTCCACTTTAAATTCAAGTCCCAAAACTCAAGACCAATTTAAGGATTTCATCAGGGATTTAATTCAAGCTTCAAGTCTCCATCTCCAATCTTTTCAAGTGTTCTCTAAAGTCAATGTATGTGGGTTTCTTTCATGGATTCCTTTCACCCATGATGCCCAAGCTTCCTTTTCTCCTAAATTATATGATTTTAAGATGATTTACTTATTAGTCTTATTATTATGAAAATCATTGCACACTATGTTGGGGTTTATGAAATTGTGACTGTTTTGCTATGTTTTGAGCTATGAAACTAAGATCTATTGTAACCTTTGATGAATGATTTTGATATGTATTACTCGAGGGTGTTACCAAGTATCTATTGATGGTTCTACAGTGAATTTTCCAGCATGATTTCACTCTTGAATTGTATAGTTTTACACTAGCATTACACACCCTCTAAGTATTTGATAAAATGTCTGCTAGTGGTTTCTTGAGGAATTAAAGGTCCAAGGAATGAGATATGATCTGATTGATGTTATGATGATGAAAAAAACCTATGTTTATGATATATTCCATATAAATTTTTGCATTAGACCATGCCAGATCGGGGTAGACTAAGACCCCGGATAACCTAGATGGGGGTTTGTACTCAGCAACCATGTGAGGGGTTTATACTTTGCCACCGGGGTGATAGGGTGAGATTATCATCAACCATGTGAGGGTTCAGTATTTCGCCACCAGGGTGATGGGGTGAGATCATCATCATCTAACTAAGGGGTTTGTACTTTTGAAATCTAGCTTGGTCTCTTCTACACATATGATATCTTATATAAGCATGAATTACTTAAGCATGTTTTTCTTAAGCATTGATTATACATACCATATTGTTATATGATGTCTATTGGCTATTATTATGTATTTTGATTATGATGGATATCTTTTGTTGCATTGCATTCTACATATATAGTACATTCAAACGTACTAATGCATACTCTTGCCTACATGATCTCACCATGTAAGAACTGAAGCCCTAGTTGATCATGCTCCTCTTCCATTTGGCTGGTTCGATATTATTGAAGCTAATTGGTGATTCCTTCATTCCGGGGACGTTAGTCTATGTTTCTCTTCTTATGTAATGAGACACTCATCTTTATTGCTTATGTTGACTATAAGGGTGAGTCCAGTTACTTTGTCTTGGCCTCCTCCCTCATCTATGTAGTGGAGGTATTGTTGGACATGCTATGTATCTATGTTATGAGCCTTGACTCTTTTGTCTCTTAGTCTTGATGTTATGCATGCTTTCCCTTAGTCCCTTGCCCTTACTTCTAAACTTTTACATGTTATTTAAGTATTAATCTCTACCTTTGCCCCTATTCCCCTTGTGTGTATCTCTTTTTCTATTTTATCTCACTTTCGCAACCAAGGATGTGTGTATGATATGCTAAGAGGCTTGTTTGGGGTCCCTTTAAGTTCCCCATTCGTCGATCACGTCTAGGTACTAGGCATGGGTCGTGACATAGAGTAACGCGTCATTCCTACTTAAAAGATTATATCGTAAGGTAGGGAGAACCTACCGAAAAGCACATGTCATAAGGTAGGATCTCTCTTATTGATGTGATTTTATTGTAAGGTAAGTGCACCTCATAATCTTACTGAAGAGATTTTATCGTAAGGTAAGGATATCTATTGACTTCTACCAATGAGGCCATGTCGTAAGGTAGGATCAATCATGACTCTTACCGAAAGGATGGTATCATAAGGTACGAGGCATCTCATACTACCTACTAAAAAGACTATATCATACAATTGGGGTATTGGCAACACTCTCCGAAAAGGCTATACCGCAAGGTAAGTGGGTAATTACTTGGCCATTCTCATACATGCTTGTATAGGGTTGAGTATATATATTCCCTATTGAGCTTATATTCATTGATAATGATTCAGAAGCATGTTATACTCAAAGCATTGATCATGCAAGCCATATTGATATTATGCTTGACTATGACTATTCATCTTGAATATACATGGCTTATGATTCTTGTTACATTGCATCTCACATACTTAGTACATTCCAACATACTAACGCATACTCTATGACAACATGATATTACCATGTAGGAAGCGGAGCACCTTTGGATCATCCTTCTCGTTGCTAGTTTGGTACGTTGAAGATAAGCTTTAGTGAGTCCTCATATCCGTGGACATAAGCTATGCTACTCTTACTTATATTTTATCTCTATGTTCGACTTTTGATACTACGAGGATGTGCCCAGAACGTGTCTTGACCCCTGCTCTATATATGCTAGAACTGTTGTTGGAACAAATGATGTAACTATACTATAATCCTGACTTTTGAATGTTTAATGGTTATCAAAGAAGTCCCTTAGTCTAGTTTTTCCTATATATATCTCTTTTTAATTATAATTTTTTTCTTTCGCAACCAAGGATGTGCGATTGATATGATCATACATGCTATATTAATATTATGTTTGACTATGACTATGCATCTTGACTATACATGGCTTATGATACTTGTTGCATTGTATCTCACATACTTAGTACATTCTAACGTAGTAATGCGTACTCTATGCCAACATGATATTACCATGTAGGAAGCGGAGCACCTTTGGATCTTCCTCCTCATGGCTAGTTCGATGCGTTGAAGATAAGCTTTGGTGAGTCCTCGTATCCGGGGACACCAAGCTATGCTACTCTTACTTATATTATCTCTTTATGTTGGACTCTTGATACTATGAGGATGAGCCCGGAAAGTATTTTCGCCCCTGCCCTATTTATGCTAGAGGTGTTGTTGGAACAAGTGATGTAACTATATTATGATCTTGACTTTTGAATGTTTAATGGTTATTAAGGACTTCCTTTAGTCCATTTTCCCTATTTATATCTCTTTTTAATTAATATTTTTCTTTCGCGACCAAGGATGTGTGATTGATATGCTAAGAGGCTTGTTTGGGGTTCTCTCGGGTTCCCTATTCGCTATGTCACGTATAGGCTCTGGCATGGGTCTTGACAATTCATTTTTTTGTTCCACCCAAATTTAGATATTCAGCAGGATACCAAGCAATGACCGGAGAAAAAGTTTTCATCGCAAGTGATCTACTTCAATGACTACAGAGAAGTGCTCTGTTCTATGGTCAGACATTTGAAGACCCTCGCTCCCATCTACAAAGGTTGTCATAGATATGTAGAAAAGTTATGGGAGCATGACATCCATCTTTAGACACAATATCCCTTCAAGTCTTTCCAATGACCCTCTGATGTCATGCAGTAAAGTGGTGGTTTATGCTTCATGAAGATGTGTGCACTAACTGGGGAGAGGTGCAAAGAGTGTTCATAGCAAGTTTCTATGATAAATCTGACAAGTACCAACAACAGGATCAAATCGTAAACTTCCGACGAGTCCCTGGTGATTCATTAAGTGCAACTTGGGAAAGGTATAAAGGATTGGTGGAGAAGGCCCAAAATCATGGTCTTCCAGATGATGAACTAGTGGTGAGCTTCTATCGAGCACTAAGCTCTACACAGCAAGCTCAAGTAGATGCTCTATTTGGAGAGGATTGTTGGTCATTTTTGAACAAATCGTTTGCTAAAGTCACTAAATATATGGACAAGTTTTATACCATTTATCAGATGTATGTACCACTTCATGAGCACCTAACTTCCCAAACAAGTACATCAGGGGACCATTCAAGCCAAGAAGAAATGAATCGAGAAAACACTTGGTTCAAGCTACCCCACCATAATACACTGCGGGTGAATCTTCCAAGGTCGAAGGTATGTTTAAAAAATTGATAAAGAGAATAGATACATAAGAGGACATGCTGTGGGAAATAAAATTTGACATCATCAAGGTGAAAATAAAGTGGACCAACAAGCGTTGGAAATTCAATGACTTGATGACAAGTTTGATCTCATTTCCACGCAATTGGAACATATGCAAGGTAATCGAAGGAGAAATGCAAGAAATGGTAATAAGGGAGCGTCAAACCATGAGGAAGTCTAAGTACTCATGAATGACGTTAAACAAGGTGCTTCTTGGGAGGCAACCCAAGTACGTTTCATATATTTGGATTGTTTGAGTTTATTTTTATTGTTTGAATTTCTATGTTTGAATTTTGTTTTGATTTTGAAAACATTGAATCAGTAGTTTGAAGATTGGTGTATTTTGAGATGTTGGTTTGCCAGTGTTAAGCAGGTACTAAAAATTTGAAGAAAATAGCATTTGAAGCAGCCTCTACGACAAGGCCTACGAGTCGTAGTGCACACTATGACTCATAGTCATGCGTCGTACAGGGTAATAGTGATGGTTTTAAAGTTCGCACTCGTACTATGAGCCAAATTTCTGACTCATAGTCCAAGCTATGAGTCGTAAATAGGGTTTGTAGTGTCCAGGTATGTTTTTAAAACTATTCGAAGTATTTAGTGACATACGAGACCAGGACCTATGGGTCATAGTCGGACCTACGATTCACAGTTGGGGTACCATAGGCCCAACTGTAAGAATTTAAAAGTCAGCCCTGCTAGGTTATATTAAAGGTCAAAAATTACTTTTGACCCTTAATTCCCTATTCTTAACCCTTATACTGCCCCAATCCGGTCCCAATAATATTTACCCACACTGTTCCGATCAAATTCTCGGTATACCCACGTCATTTTTTGATGAATTATCTGGCGAGCATCGGTAGTTAGGGTTTCAACTTCTTCTCCTCTTTCTCAGTTTGTTCAACTATTGATCCTCTTCTCATGAGGTATGTTCTTGGTTATGTTTCGAGCACTAACTTTAGTGTCTTTTGGAATATTGAATTATTGTGTGTTTGAAACAAGTTTTGAGAGTACCCATAAGAGAAATTTTTCATATGAATGAGAATTGTGATTTTTGTAGATTAGAATTCCCTAAAGTTCTTATGTATGAGATTGCCCTAGTTGATTTTTGTTGTGATGATTATATCTTAACATATATATTGTTGATCATATGCTTGAAATAAGTGTACAAGGGTTGGTTGACTGATTAGTTCGTGACGATGTGAAATTTTGTTATGGGTTTGCTTATTGGGTTGAAAATGGTGGTTTGAGAAGTTCTTTATGTGATTGTGCATCCAATCTCTTGAACATCTCTTGAACTTCCATGTTTATGTGTTAGTACTATTGTTGTAAGTACTAGGATTAATGATTTTGTGTTGAAAAATTCTTAAATGTGTTCGGAAGTTAATGTTTTCTTGATTGGCTTTCGGATGAAATCCTCATTTGGGTTTTGGATTGAATTGTCATGATTATGGTCAGGGGAATGTTGTTGTGCCTATTATTTTGAGTGAATTAATTGTTTCGAATGTTGTTTGAATTATTCTGATGTTGATTGTGGTTCGTATGGTGATGTTGAAGACACCACAGTTGTTTGATGTTTCGTGTTACGAGGGCCACCTATATCTCATACAAGGACCTACGAGTCGTAGTTTCCCCTTGTAGGGAATAATAATTACCTATGGTTCCTTAACAGTTGCCATGCTAGACCCACCTATGTGTTGTAGTGTCAACTACGAACCATAGTTGGGGTCTCATGAACATTCCTTGTTTCTAAAAATGTTATTGGAAATTGGTATGGGCTCGCTTACCACTCTAGTCTCTACTACGAGTCGTACATGTGCCTCATACCTATTTTGAGTTGGATTATTTTTTCTCAGGTTCCACAGTACGACTCGTAGGTCACTTTATGAGTTATATCTATGCCTCGTAACTGCAACTTGCAACTGGTGCAATGTTGATTTTTTGTGTGTTTGCTTTGTGTTTTTGTTTGTTCTGATTTCTTTCTTTGTTTGTGATGTTCATTTTGGAGCTCATTTTTGGTTTGTAATGCAAATTTTAGGTACTATGACTCCTAAGGGTATAGGAGGTATTATCCAAGCTTTAGGTAGGATGCTATTACACGAACACGCAGGCAATGAGCAGTCAGATGGGTCTAATGAGGATTTGAAAGTATAGGTAGACCCTAAGGCAAATGTGTCTCCAACGAGAGCTAAGGCCGTACTAACACCAATGGTGGTTGAGAGTACCCAGTCTAATGAGGTAAGTAAAGAAGAGAGAAGTCATAATGGTTTGGAACCTGACACCACACCTCAGGATGATGCAACAACAACCCATTCCTCGATCGACTTATCCATCTCAGCCCAAGATCCACTTCATCACCGACGGGGGATCGAGGGAATTGAAGAGATATACAACAAGAGACAAGAGCTAAAGGGATAGAGGAAGCCTGTCAGACAATTCCATGAAGAGTCCTGGTTAGATGACTCAGGGTTGAGTCGAGTTCATGCTTTGGAGGTAGAGATCAATAGACACAAGCTTAAGTGGTTCTAGAGTGGTTGGGTAAGTATGCCCCACTTCTAGTCGAAGAGTTCTACGCTTCCTATGCTGCTACCATCCTTCGAGATCTTCCCCAGGGGAAGAAGGCTATGGATGAGCCTCGGTTGCACAGGGTATTAGTTTGTTGTTAGAGGATTAATATTTACGAGGAGAGCATCTACTTGGTACGGTTTGCGCATAACTACAAGGTGCCACAGCATACAGTCGAGTGTGACAACAAAACAGATAAGATGAGGTGTGCTATGATCGAGAAGAATGTGGATTTGAAGATCGGGCTCCTCAGATGGGTGGCGAGCTTGATAATAGAGTGTGATGCCAAGCCTACATGGGTCACTATATACACCGAGCCCATAGTTAAGTCCCACCTATCCTTTCATGATAAATTCTGGTGGGAAATTATCTACTCTTTCATTTGGCCTACATTCACGGATAATGTCATCACGTTAGAGCGAGACTTGCTACTAGCCAGTATCTTACAGGTTATGAGATTGACGAGGCGCGTGTCATGGCTGAGCAGATTCATGACTCCACGCTCCAAATGAATACCTCATTGCCAATTCAAATTTTGATACACAGATTATGCAATGAGGTCGGAGTGCACGTCTCTCTCCCCACATAGACCCACACATCGAGGCCCTTCACACTATTGATCCCATCCTGATCAAGGCTGACGAGAATCAAGTGGCCTTCCAGAAAGTAGATCCTTCTTCCATTCCTAATCCATTTCATCACGAGCCATTTGTCTAGGTATCTACTTTAGCCTTCATTACCTCCACTCCAGTTGCAACAGAGCAGCCTATAGTAGCTGACACTAAGATGGTTCCATCCATGGCTACACCTGCACCAGAGCCATCTACTTCTCAGGTTCCTTCTGTAGACCTTCCTATCATATATGCTATTGCATTTCAGTCCATCATTCGCAGGTTATACAGGATAGAGGCTTAGCTGGCCAGATTGATGGAGCAGATCAAGCTATTGGTTTTCCAGGCAGTCTAAGCTTCAGAGGAGCAAGCCGAGGCATTCACTGTATCCGAGTTGGACTGGAGAGTTGTTGTAGTGGATGCCAGGGTCGAAGTTTTTGAGGCTAGGGTCCAGAAGAGGCTTGAGGGAGTACGACTTGTAGATATAGCTGTCGTATAGTAGGAGTTGGCCATGTTCAAGGCCCACTGGATAACATCATTCGCAGAGCCGATCACAGCCCCGGGAGAGGCACCTATGGGTGAGGACTTTATTGATCTATTCAAAGATCGCCCACGTGCTCTTAGGAAGAGGTCTTCGGAGGGTGATGATGCAGATTTTGCCTAGAAGAGATAGAGGATTGCTGAGGAGGAAGCGGAGCTAAAGGAGTAGATTATTGATCTGGTGATGAAAGAGTCTATACAGATTGAGCATCAAAGGTAGGCTCGGGAGAAGCAAGATTACATAGAGCTGGTACATTGAGTTTAGCTGTGGCCCACATCACCTCAGAGTAGAGAGCCCCCCAAGACCAGACTGATGTCGATGCCTGAGCACTATATGGATGTTTGATACTTTTTACCCCTATTTTTGCTACTACTTTCGTGTACTTTGTTCTCATTGTTATTTTTTTTGATAATTATATATATACATACATACATACATACATATATGTGTATATATATATATATATATATAATTACTTTGAGGACAAAGTACAACGTTTTGGAGGGGTATGGGATGTTATAAACTTGGGTCAAGTCTGAGTAGCCTTTAGTCCATGAATATCTTATTTTTGATATCCCATGATTTTCTTGTCATGTTTCTTTTTCCTTATGGAAGATTTTACTTTATGTTAAACCGGCATGTATTAGGTGTTATAGATAATTTTTGGATATATGGCAATTAATACTTTTGGCATGTATTCAGTTTTGAATGGTTTTATTGAATGTGTTGAAAAATGGATACCCATAAAATTTTTGGTGATTGTTGGTTACACTTGTTATCTTACATAAGTGATTGGTTTGCCAATGTTTATTCTGAAGCGAAGGCAACTTGATGCTTGAAGCATAACTTGTGAGTCTACGTTTATTATGTGTGCAATGCCATGTGTGTGTGAGCTAATTTTGTCATGTTCATGCACTGTGTGCTAATTCAGAATTTGGCCTATCACTCTAAGTTGGAATGGAGATTTGTTGATTAGGAATGGGTTTTAGGTTGTTATTCTTTAAATTAGTCCACTTTTGCCTAAATGACTCACCAAATGAAAGAGTTATCTCTTGTTCCGAATTTTTTAAGCCTTACATGTACCTTTTCTTTCTTGATACCTAGCTAGCCTATTTTTATCTAGTGAAATACCATAATATTGGCCTTGGTCTATCCTTGAACATGTGAACCTTGATTGAGGCAAAAATCCTAAGTTGAGGGTGTCTAAGAAAAGTAGAGCTAGTTTAGGGAATGGATATTTTGTACTTCACCTCAGGCTAAAATCCTAAGTTGATGGTGGCTAAAGTTGTGGTGTAGTAGCAAAAATGAGGTGATTAGTTGAGAATGAAGGAAATAATGGAAAATCATGTGTCGGGTGAAAGAAAAAGAAGAAAAGCTCCCTTAAAATGAGAAGAATAGCAAAATGAGTTCAAAAATAAGGCACAAGCAAAAAGATGAAAACAAAGTACTTAGAAAAGCTTGAAAATAAAGAACAAAGGCGGACAAAGTGAAAATGGTTTAGTTATTAAGGGGAAGATGTTGAAAAACGTGGTTCAAGGATGGATTTTAGTCACTAATTGCCCAAAGTTACCTTACCGAAGCCCCATGACCCTACCTTACAAACCTATGAAGTCGTAAAGTGATCCTGATCCCACTAGTCAACAGTATCAAGTGTGAGTATATGGGTAAGCCTTTGGTATTGGTTATCATGCTTGAATCTCATTTGCGAGAGTAAGTGTGCTTGCACAGTCCTTTAATCTTCTTTGGTTGCTTACTGAGTGAAATAGAAGGACTTCTTTTCTATGAAGGCATTTGCACTGCATGGTTAACATATAACTTGTTGAGTGTTTATGAATTATTTATACTCCTTAACTTATCATAGTTGGATTGTCAAATGGATCAAGGTGCATTGATTTGCATGGTACTACATAATCAAGTTTTCAAAATGATCATTGGGTACCTAGGCTGAAATTGAGAGAAGAATATCCATTAGAATGATTGCTATGTATTACTTATTGTATATTTAGATCGAGTCGTCGCTTTATGACAAGCAACAATTCTAAGTTGAGGGTGTTGATATGCTGTCAACATAAAACACATTTGATCCCTAAAATAAGGGATTTTGCAAGTTCTTAATGCAACTTTTTATGGTTTATATGTGTTTTGTATTTGTTTTTGCAGAAAATATAGGTTGGCTTAATCTTGTGGAAATGTAGAAAATTTTGTTGAATTTAAGGACGTACGAGAACCCGCTACGAGTCGTAGCCTAAGGTACGAGTCATAGGGGACGACTATAGTGATTAACAACTTCCAAAAATCAAAATCTAAGAAATTGAAATTCAGTCATACGAGCCCAGGGTACAAGTCATAGACTAGACCATGACTCATAGTGTATATCATAGCAGTTAAATCATAAAATGCCAAGTGCTGACTACGAAAGGTCAATTACGACTCATAGGTAACTCTATGAGTGATACCTACGAGCCATAGCTGCTGCAGACCAACTTTTCTTATTTATTTTAAGGTCCTTTTTGAAAATAGTATAAATAGTATAAGTTAGGGTTTTAAAAGAAGAATCAGTTTGTAGAGAAAAGAATATCTTTTGTAGAGAGAAACTTTTTAGGGTTTAGTATAGATACTTGGGGTTTCACTTTGAAGGCATAATTTGGGGATTGGGAATCACTTGTAATCAAACTCCATTATTCATGATTGTGAATCTAAAATCAAGGTGGTTTATTGTTCTTCATTTTCTTTGGGTAATCTCTGAACTATGTCTATCATATTTTATATATTGTTTGAGATTTTGCCCAAGCTATGAGTAGCTAAATCCCCACAACTTGGATTTGTGGGAACCATGAGTAGCTGGCTTCAAATAACCCAAATTATTTGCATTTCTTTGATTGAGTATTTGCATGTATTGTCCATTTTCCTTCGGATTGCTTGTTGTTTGGTTGTGGCCAACACTAACCCTCGCCTAGTGTCATGATCCCGACCAAGGTAGCGATGAATGGAAAAATAAAATGGATGATAGGATTCGATGTATGTGTTATCTTCTATTCGATAAACCAGATCAAGGATTGGTTGACTGGGACAATAGGTAATGGTTAGTTGGCACACCATTGTTGTCGACCAAGTGCCATGGTGAAATTTCACCTTCACCTTTGGCAATGGACTAGAAGAACCTAAGTTACCATCCTACATGCGATGTCCTAATTAATGTTATGTTATTCGGGATATTTGAGTTTGTGAATCATGGGGAACTCAATTCCCAAGTCGATCCTCAAATTGATTGTCTCTTTGTGATTGTTAGTAGTTCTTTTGTATTTACCTCACTTCAAATTGTAACCCCCCCCCATGCTAGAGAATATAGTCGATTGGTACTTGAAAAGATTGTTGGTGAATCAATTTAGTCAAACCCTGTATTCCCTGTGGATTCAATCCTTGCCTCTGGTTAGGTTTATACTTGATGGCGACCACATTACTGTTGGAGCGTGAACATCACTCCCAAGTTGAAAGTTCCCAAGAGTTGTTTGGAATATATTACAGAGTGGCTTGAGTGAATTTAGTCTTGAATGAGAATTTTGGAATTAGTATAGGAGAGGTCTAGGAATAAAAAAGGGGGTTTAAAGGTCTTAAATAGACTTGTGGATGAGTCAAAACATCAAAAACACCTAAATAAATTGCCCCATTAATTTTTACCCAAAGCTTCACACGACCAGCTTCATGAGTCATGAAGCTCCCCTGTCTAGACCAGACAGATTTTACAAAAAAGGCCTTAACTTCTTGCTCCGAACTCAAAATAAGGTGAGACCAAGTGCGTTGGAAAGATAATTAAAAAAGCTTTAATTTTATAGGTTGTGGGCCACCCAGTTCATTTTTTGCTAAGAGATATGCCCATTTAAAATTGACCTTTCCATTGGTACTTATGAAAAGCGTAGCTGAGAAAATGCCTTTGAACTTGGTTGGATGTGTGAGATCCATGATAGCCTTAAACAACATGAATAATCTTGATTTGACGGCATGAAAGAGAAATTAGCTGATCTTGAAGATCCCATGCTTAGATAAGAAAATCTAGAAATTTGAACTGTAGCTTAACACTTAGAAAAACCTGGTGAAGGTAAGCTCCACGGTTGGCCACACGGCCTGTGTAGAGCTACACGGTCCATGTGGTGTACCCACATACCAACACATAGTCAAGAACATACCTCCCATGCCATACTTTGAAGAACACACGACTGGCCATATAGCCAGTCCCAAGCCTCATGGCTCGTGTGACTAGTCATACCCCAATACTTTGGCCAAATATTGTTGGTTCAAGCCCAAGGCCATTCATATGTCCCTCCACATGGTCCGTGAGGGCTGATAAGGCCCGTGTCGGGTCAAAGTGTGATTAGCCTTAGTTCAATGTTGCACACCAAGGTCACATACAAAAAATTAAGGCCAAGTATTGTGTCACTGGAGGCCACACAGCTCGTGACCTCACACTGGTCGTGTAGTCTCCTTTGAGATGACACTTGGTCCAAATTTTGTGCAATACAAAATTCTAAATCTCCAATGAAGTCATACGAAAATCTGGGTCATTACATCATCTCCCCCTTGGGAACATTTGTCCTCGAATGTGGTAGAACAAAGCTTGAAAGGCTTCACTTAGAAAATGAAACTTGCAAACACAAGGCACAATGCATAATTCACCATTTGAAAATCATCAAATCATTAAAACTCATAACAAAACTATTTAAATCATTTTAAAACATCATAAAATAAATCATTTCCGTGAACATGTATCCATGTCATGTCATGAGACTCAAGAGCAAAATAATTAGGACCATTGAGAATAAGAAGAACCCAATACCATGGGCATGAGTAGATCAGAAAGGATAGAGGTATCATTGCATCCTACTTGATTCAACTCCCCACGAAGCACTTTCAATATGTTGATATTTATTGCAAATCCTCTCCACTTGCCCCTCCAAGACCTCAATTGGAACTTTATCATGAGACCAGTTATCCTCAACCTCAATGCTTTCCAAAGGAACAATAGCACCAGTATCACTAATCAACATCCTCAACTTAGACAAATAAAAAATCGAATGAATAAAATTCAAATACAAAGGAAAATCCAATCTTTAGTACACATTCTCGCATCGCTCAACAATCTCATGAGGGCCTACAAACCGGGATACTTAACTTTCCCTCCTCTCCAAAATGCATCACACCCTTAATAAGTGATACCTTCACATCCACCCAATCACTAATACAAGACTCATGATCCCTCTTTCCAACATCTGAGTAAAACCCTTGGATGACTTCGAACCATCTTCAACTTTACCCTAACTAATCCCACTCTCTCTATAACCTCCAACACCAAACTTCGGCCTATAGAAGTCATCACATCAAACTCAAACCATCCCACCAAAGGCCAACACCTTATACCATTCAACGCTCTAAGCTATTGCTAGTTAAAGCTTCACACGACTAGCTTCACGGGTCATGAAACCCTTCAAATGTCGTAAAGCTCCCACGTCTAGGCCAGATATATTTTATGAAAAATGCCTTAACATCTTGCTCTAGAGTCGAAATGAGATGAGTCCAAGTGCATTGGAAAGTCAATTCAAAGAGCTTTAATTTGATAGTGAGTGTGCCACCCAGTTCATTTTTTGCTGAGAGATATGTCCAATTTAAAGTTGACCCTTCTATCGGCACTTATGAAAAACTTAGCCAATGGAATTTCTTTGAATTTGGGTTGATGTCTGAGACCCATGATAGTCTTAAACAACATGACTATGCTTGATTTGAAGGCTTAAAAGTGAAATTAGTTTGACCTTGAAGTGAAAGTACAAGAGGGGGGGTGAATTGAATTTTCTTCCCTTTTTTTAACTTAAATATGTATTTAGAGAATCAACTAGTGTATGAGATAGTTGACTAAATAAAACAAATATATAAGTAAGCAGAAGATAAAAGTGCTTAAAAGGAGAGTCAACATCAGATGTTTCTATACTGGTTCAGATTCTATGTGAATCCTAGGTCCAATCGCCTTGGTTTGTACGAGATATCTCTTCAAGCCTTTTATGGTGTGATGGTTACGAGAAATAGAACTATAAACTAAACTCAGATTTTCTCTTATTTTTTTGTTTTTGTTTTTCTTTTGATAGAATCCTCTCTTTCAATTTTTTCTTCTTTTTCTCTCTCTTATTCTTTCACAGTAACTAATCTAATGATTAAAATGATTTTCTAAAGATGAAGAGCTTTTGAAGAATGGCTTGACATGCAGTAGCCTTGTATCAGTTGTAAGATATCTGAATGCCTCCTTTATATTAAAAAGATGGCATCTCAAGGGATTTGATCCTTGGATTGAGGCAGTGATGGATCTTCTGTCCCAGAATAAGGGTAAGAGAAATTATTGGCAATCTTCAAGCAATCTCCCAGATTCTGCGTAGATCCTTCCTGTAATCTTCCTGATTCCTCTTGATTGTGTAGATTCATTTTAATTAATAATCTTCTTGAATATTTGTAGTGGAAGATTTATCTTAATTGATTCATCTTGATTGTATAGATCCTTTTTTTTATTGGTAGTCTTCTTGATTGCTTGCAATGGCAGATTTGGTCTTGATTGGAAAAGATCTTTGATTGATCTATTCCAATATCCTTTTCTTTTCCTTCTTTTATATCTCCTTGATTGACTTCGTCGGATTTAAGATTAATTTCCCAATTGTAGTTTTCCTTTTTGCTTTCCGTTAAGGCTGTTTTCTTGAAAATAGTCATCACTCAAAATAATTTAGCACTAACAATCTCCCCCTTTTTGATGATGACAAATTTGATTATGTAGTTTACTTCTCGGTGTATACTTGACTGCGTAAGTTGCTCCCCATAAGTAGTTACTTGGTGGTTGACTGGTTCCTTTCGTTGTTCCCCCTGAGTTGATATTTGTTATTTGACTTGTTAGGATAACACAAAAAAGAAACAATAGAGAACAACAATACCAAAATAACACGCACACAAATAACAATGCAACTACATAATATAATATTTCTCCCCATTTTTACATAAGCAAAAAGGAGAAACATACAAATAACAAAGCAAGCAAACTAGATAATCATAGTCAGGGCATAGTGCCCTTAGCAACCGTCAAAAAACATACAATGACTACTTAGCCATGAAGCCTAAGAAAATGTGACAAAGTGTTTAGAATAGAAGTCTTTAGGTTTTCGAACAAGGCTATCAGAGAGGTTGAGAGTTCATCCGAACTGGTTTGAACCTTTTGAGTAAATTTTGTAGCCTCTTTACTAGTCCAGCTTCAGATGAATATTTACAACATCAGTACCCATATCATTGGTGCGAGAGCGAATCTTCTAAACAGAGTCAGCAATAGAGTCAAATTTGCTGTGACTAGAGAGAAGCAAATACTAAAGGGCTACAAAATTTTCATCCATACTACATATTTTAGAGAGATATCTTCAAGAAGCTTGGAGTCTAAAGGGGTGGTAGGTACAGGGGTAGCAGGAGAGGATTCATAAGGAGTAACAGGACAATTGTTATCGGACTTGAGAACCCAAGAGTGATTTGAAAGAATATACCCCATACATCCAAAATCCCTAGAATTGTAACACTACTTGACAGCAACAGATGCAATGTTTGTAAGGTTGACAAAGTTTGCTTCCAGGATATGGGATATAATCATTCCATAAGGGAGACTAGGGGGATCAATGGTAGAATCAATCATGTAGAAGAATAAAAGCAAAAAGCTTGAACCTTTTTTTTGTAAGAAGGTAGTGAGTGCAGAAAGTATCTCGAACAGTAAGGAGAAAGAACCTACGATTTGGAGAAGAGTGGTTACAATAACTTAGTTCTTAGGGATTGCAAAATAACTTAGTTCTTAGGGATTGCAAAAGAACCTACAATGCAGCCAACACAATAACTTAGTTCTTAGGGATTGCAAAATGGTTTCATTCGAAGAGTACTAAAAGTCAGTTTTAAAATCAAGTGATTTTTCAAAGTCAAACCGCGATTTCTTTTTCTGATCATAGGAGAGATAAATAGTCGCAAGACGTTTAAGGGATGATGCGGGAGGAGAGTTCGAAGACGGAGGAGATGAACGGGTGGAGGAGTTTTTAGAGTCAATGGGAATAGGGGAACAGGCAATGCCCTTTCCTTTGAACCTTGAGCTCTTTCAGGGAGGCATGTAGATTCAGTAGTGAGGGGAGATTGCGAAGAATGAAGTAAAGAATAGGTTTTCAAGATATTGAAAGAAGGGTTCTCAAGCCAACTGAAAATCATCGTAATCTTTAGACTAGTTATTGTGAAAGAAAAAGAGAGTGAAAAAAAAGAAAAAAAAATAAAAGAGAGGATTGTATCAAAATAAAAAAGAGAAAACAGAAAAGAGAGAGAAAATCTGAGTTTAATTTTTAGTTCTATTTTTGGTAACCATTAAAGTCTTGAAGAGATATCCCTTGAAAAACACAAGGGGACTGTACCTAGGATTCACGTTGAATCCAAACCAGTATAAAAACATCTAGTGTTGACTTTTCTTTTACACACTTTAATTTTCTGCTTACTTACGTATCTGTTTTAATTAAGCCAACCTAGATTATTTTTACAATTATTGTGAACAAAATATTTGTAGCCAAAATAATGAAAGTAGATGACGTTGGGTTTCTTCTCATTCCAAAGTTCATATAGGGTCTTCTTGAGAATTGGCCTGATTAAACACCTATTAAGAATATTACAAGGAGTACTTACCGCTTTTGCCTAGAAATTATGAGGAAGAGAGTGTTCAAAAATAATGGTTCTGGCCATATCTTGAAGAGTTCAATTCATCCTTTGAACTACTCCATTTAGTTGAGGGGTGCGAGGTGCAGAAAAATTGTGTGGGTATCCTTCTTCATTGCAGAAGTATCAAAATGTTCTGCTTTTAAATTGTCCATCATGATCACTTTTGATATAAATGATGTAGTAGTCTATTTCTCTCTATACTTTCTTTCAAAAAAACTCAAAATTTTTTAAAGTATCATCTTTGTTGTCTAAAAACATAAGCCAAGTAAAAACGGGAATAGTTGTCAGCAACAACAAAGGCATACCTCTTACCAAAAATGTCTGCAGTTCTAGTTGGACCAAAAAGATTGAGGTGAAGAAGTTGAAGAGGTTTTGTGGTAGAGAAAGTGTCTTTTAGATAGAAAGAGTTTCTTGTTTGCTTACCCATTTGACAGGTGTCACGAATGTGCTCCTTTGTGTAGAACAACTTTGGAAGTCCAATCTCCACTTCTAGTCTTGCAAGCATTTAAGTTAATCTCATGCTCGCATGACCTAGTTTTTAAGTCACATCCAAGGATCTTTAGAGACAGATGCCAAAAAGATATGATTTGTAGATCCTTTGACTAAGTTCAAAATGTAAACATTTGTATACCTGCTTCTGTGAAGAATTGCCTTTCCTAATACATCCTCAATAATGCACCCAATTTTCTTAAATCCTTCTTGAAGTTTGGCATCATAGAGTTTATTGATGATCAACAGATTGTACCTTAATCTTTTCATAGGATACATATTAGTAATTTCACAAGTTTCATTAAAAGAGATATTTGTTGCCTATCATATGATTTGAACATCCGTTGTCAAGTTGCCATTTACCTTTTGATTTCACACAGAGTTTCTGCAAAAGAAGATTACCGGCTTTTAGATACCCAATGTATTTTGGATCCTTTTTGGTTAGGATTATTTTTGACTTTCCAAACCATGTTGGTAGGCTTAGAGAGAGAAAATCTTCATCTGAAATAGGAATGACCAATTTTACCACAGTAATAGCATGAGCTTTTACATGTTTCATCAAATCCAGATAGGCTATAGTATTCACTTTGGGAATAAGTCGATTGGTTTGACCCAGTTGACTTGATTCCCTTATTTGCATTGGAAAACTTTTGAGCATTTTTTAAAAGATTTTTTAATTCAAAAATTCTTCATCATAAAGATCTCTTTCAACAGAGCAAACATCGAGTTGAATTTCTGAAGATCTTTTCTCATTTTGAATTGTTCTAATATTTTCAAAAGATCTTTTTAAGTCTCTGATGGCTTGATCCAGTAAAGCTCTTAAATCATTGCAGTTTCTCCAAAAATCAGTTTTTACCTGGCTGGGTTCTCCAATAGCCATCAAGCAAACATTTCCAAAGTCATCTTGATCATAGTCAGATGTGTCTTCATCACTCCAGCTGTGAAGAGTCTTGTTTCTTCCATATCCTTGCGGATGTCTTTTCTTGGCTTCTGGACACTCACTTGCAGTATGTCAAAATTTGCCGCAGTATAACATATGTCATCATTTCGATTATAGTTAGTAATCTATTTATTTCTAGAATTGTTTAACTACCTCTTCCTTGATTTCTGTTGCACCGAAATATTTCATGATAGATCTTGGGATCAGTACAATTTCATCCTCATTGAATTCTTCATCCTCCTCTTGGTTTTCATCAGTTGATTAGAAAGCAACAGATTTATTTTTCTCATCTTCTTTGCCATTTTTGTTTAGATGAGTCTTCTCAAAGGCAATAAGATCTCCTTGAACCTCATCATATGTGAGGTTCTTTAGATCCATGCTTTCAAGTTCGAAAATTTTTGCATGCCAGTGAGGAGGTAGACTTGTTAGAACTCTCCTTATGTGCTCTATAAGAGCATATTTTTTCCTGCAACTTTGAGTTCTCCAATGATATCGCTCAGTCGTGCAAACATGCGGTCAACAAATTCACTTTCTTTCATATGAAAGAGTTCATATTCATAGACTTGGAGACTGACAGAAGTTTCTTTTACTTCATTAGTTCCTTCATAAGTGACTTCCAATTTGTCCCTCATTTTTTTAGTCGTTTCACAGCTAGAGATTTTCTCATATTCTTCAGCACTGATTGCATCGTACAAAACATTCTTAGCCATTGAATTTATCTGAACGATCTCCATTTTTTTATTAGTGTAATTCTCCAAACCAAGAATGACAGTAGTCTGACTTTCTTTAGTGGTTGATGAATTTCTATTGGCAGGTTTAGTAGGAGGGATGAGAATATCACCAAGTTTGATGACTCTCCAAACTTTAAAATCATAGGACTTGATGAAGGTTTCTATCTAGATTTTCCAATGTGAGAAGCGCTTTCCGTTGAAACAGGGAGATCATGTTTGAGAAGTTCCTTTTGGAAATAGTGCTCCAATGGTTTGATTTTGATTTGAAATGTTCTTTTTTTCACTTGCGGTTAGACAGAAAAATTAGTAAGACCAAGCTCAGATACCAATTGAAAGTGCAGGAGGGGTGAATTGAATTTTCTTCCCTTTTTCTTAACTTAAATTTGTATTCAGAGAGTCAACTAGTATATGAGATAGTCAATTAAATAAAATAGATGTGTAAAAGAAAAGTCAACACTAAATGTTTTTATACTGATTTGGATTCAATGTGAATCTATGGTCCAGTCCCCTTGTGTTGCAAGGGATATCTCTTCAAGTATTTAATGGTTTGATGGTCAGAAGAAATAGAACTAAAAACTAAACTCAGATTTTCTCTCTTTTTTTTGTTTTTCTCTTTTTTTTGATACAATCCTCTCTTTCAACTTTTTCTCCTTTTTCTATCTCTTTTTCTTTCACAATAACTAGTCTAAAGATTACAATAACTAGTTTGAATAATGACTTGAAATGAAATAGGTTTGTATTAGTTGTGAGATATTCAGATGCCTCCTTTATATTGAAGAGATAGCATCCCAAGGGATTTGATCCTTGGATTGAGGCAGTGATGGATTCTATTTTCCAGAATAAGGGCAAGGCAAATGATTGGCGATCTTCAAGCAATCTCCCAGATTCTCCGTAGATCCTTCCTGTAATCATCTTGATTCCACTTGATTGTGTAGATTCTTTTTGATTGATAATCTTCTTGAATATTTGTTGTGGCCGATTGATCTTGATTGATTCCTCTTGATTGGGTAGATCCTCTTTTTTGATTAGCAATCTTCTTGATTGTTTGCAACAACAGATTTGGTCTTTATTAGAAAAGATCTTTGATTGATCTGTTCCAATATCTTTTCCTTTTTCTTCTTTTATGTCTCCTTGGTTGACTCCATTGGATTTAAGATTGATTTCACAATTGTAGTTTTCCTTTTTGCTTCCCATCAAGGCTGTTTTCCTCTTTTATATTTTCCTGAAAATAGTCATCACTCAAAATAGGTTAGGACTAATAATCTCTCCCTTTTTGATGATGATAAAATTTAATATGTAGTTTACTTCCCTATGTATAGTTGACTGCATAAGTTGCTCCCCCTGAGTAGTTGCATAGTAGTTGACTGGTTCATTTCATTGCTCCCCCGTTGATACTTGCTAGTCGACTTGCTAGGAAAACACAAAAAAAGAAAAAAGTAGAGAATAATATACCAAAACCAGCAGGCACACAAGTAATAATGCAATTACCTAATATAGTATTTCTCCTCCTTTTGAAATCAGCAAAGAGGAGAAACGTACTAATAACAGAGTAAACAAAATAGATAAGCATAGTCCGGGCATAGTGCCCTTAGCAATAGTCAAAAAACATACAATGACTACTTATACACGAGGCCTAAGAAGATATGACGAAGAGTTCACAATAGAAGTCTTCAGGTTTTCGAACAATGCTGTCAGAGAGGTTGAGAGTTCATCCGAACTAGTTTGAACCTTTTCATCAAATTTTATAGTCTCCTTGATGACCTGGTCTAGCTTCAGATAAATCTTTGCAACATTAGTACCTGTATCCTTGGTGAGAGAGCAAATATTTTAAAGAGTCAGCGATAGAGTCAAATTTGCAGTGACTAGAGAGAAGCAAATCCTGAAGGACTTCAAATTTTTCATCCATCCCAGTGACCTTAGAGAGAATGTCTTCAAGAAGCATGGAGTCTAAAGGGTGGGTAGGAGTGGAGGTAGGAGAAGAGGGTTCAGATGGAGAAGCAGGACTAGTGTTATCGGACTTGAGAACCCAAGAATCGTTTGAAAGTTTCAAGCGTACCCCATACTTCCAAAAGCCCTACAATTGTATAACTGCTCGAAAGAAATAGATGGAATGTCGATAAGGCTGACAGAGTTTGCTTCTAGGATACGAGATATAACCATTCTATAACAGAGACTAGGGCTATCAATGGTAGAATTGATTATGTAGTTAAGAATAAAAGCAGAAAGTTTAAACCTTTTCTTTGAAATAAGGTAGTAAGTGCAAAAATTATCTCGAACAGATGGTGAGGAGAAAGAACCTGCTCTAAGGACAAGAGTGGTTGCAACAATATGTGAAATAACACCGGTTTTAAATGAGACATCTTTAGGACCAAGGGTTGATGGACATGGTCCAGAGGGGTTGGAAGAAAGTGCCATTTTGGCTTCTTCAAAGGACACATCAAATTCAGAGGGCCAAGCAATTTTAATGGAGCCAAAGAAACCAGAGCAATTGATTTCAACAATTTCATCAAGAATATCACAATACAAGAAGATTTGTTTACCTATAACCAGGGTTTTCACTTCATCGGGCTTAGAAGAACGAAGGTTGGCGTAAAATAATTTGACCAGTGGTTCATAGACCACTTCAGGAGAGGAAGAAAAAACTTTAGCCCAACCTTGGTATTAAAAAAACTCTTTAATAGGATAATGAAGAGTCATATGAAGATCAAGATCTATAATGCGGCCACGCACAATGGTCTTAGTTCTTAGGGATCGAAAATGGGTTTGATTGGAAGAGTACCAAAAATCAGTTTTCAAATCAAGGGATTTTCCGAAGTCAAATCGCGATTTCATCTTCTGATCCCTGCAGAGATGAACAGGTGCAGGATATTTAAGAGAATATGTAGGAAAAGAGTTGAAAGACAAAGGATATGAAGTGATGGATGAGTTTTAGGAGTCAATTGGAACAGGGGAATGGGAAATTCCCTTCCATTTGAACCTTGAGCTCTTTCGAGAATGCATGGCAGATTCAGAAGTGAGGGGGAGAGTGTAGCGAAAGAATTAAAAAAAGGGTTTTTAAGAGTTTGAAAGGAGGGGAAGAAGAAGAAAAAAGCTGAAATGATGGGACATGAAAGGAAAGGACGTCTGTCATACGAAAAGAAAGATGGAAAACCCAAATGCCAGCCATCAAATTAAGTGCATCACAATAAATGAAGTATCAAAAATCATGCAGAAAAAGGGATAGAATTAGATTCTCATTAATTGCAACTCTTTATTACGAATGAATACCAAAAAAATAACAATTAATATATCAAAAAACATTCAGCAGAAAACTAAACTGGTTTAGAAACAATATTTATAAGATTTCATAGAAAGAAATATCTTTCTTCTAAAAGAGGTTTTGTAAAAATATCAGCCAATTGATTCTAAATATTAATAATTTTTTTTTAATATTTCCATTTAAAACATGATCTCTAATAAAATGGTGCTCGATATAAATGTGCTTAGCCCTAGAAGGATGAACAACAGTTTTGGACAAACAAATATCTCTTGAATGATCACACACCAACCTAACAAGCTTAGCATTTATATCAAAATATGTTAATTGATGAATTATCCACAAAACCTAAGCATAACATAAGCCAATAGATACTTATTCAGCCTCAGTGGTTAAAGTTGAGACACAATTTTGTTTCTTGCTTTTTCAAGATACCAAACAATTTCTTGGAAATTGGCCGGAGCCATTAGTGCTTTCTTGGTCTACTTTATGACTTGCATAATCTGATTAGAAAACCCACGAAGATCAAGTCCAGGGGATTTTTCATACCATAGTCCGAATGAAGTAGTTCCAACTATATAACGAATTATCCTTTTGATAGCAGTCAAATGAGATTCTTTAGGAGCAGATTAGAATTTAGTACACTTACAAACACTAAACATGATGTCAGGATTACTAGTAGTAAGATAAAGTATAGATCCAATCATATCTCTATATTTTGATTTATCAACATTCTTACCGTTTTCATCAAGGTCCAGGTTACAACAAGGACTTGTTGGGGTGCTGATGGGCTTGACATTTTCCATACCAAATTTTTGCACAAATTCAAAGCATACTTACTTTGGCAGATAAATATCCCTCGATCAGTTTGAAATATTTGGAGCCCAAAAAGAAAGTTAACTCACCCATCATACTCAGTTCGAATCACATTACATATGATTGGCAAAGTCCTTGCACAAATCAGGGTTAGTATTTCCAAAAATAATATCATCAATATAAATTTGAATAATAATACTGTCTGCGGAAGTTGTTTTAATAAATAAGAGAGTGTGAATACTTCCTTGTAAAATACTATGAGATAAAAGAAATTTACGTAGGCGCTCATACCAAGCTCTGGGAGTCTGCTTGAGTCCTTAGAGAGCTTTTGACAGTCTAAACACTTGGTAAGGAAAGTCTAGATTTATGAAACTTGGAGATTGTATTTACAAAAAACTTCTTGTTCAATAAATCAATTTTGAAAGGCTCTTTTCACATTCATTTGAAAAAGTTTAAAACCTTTTTAAGCAGCATAAACAAGAAGAATTTGAATAGACTCGAACCTACTATAGGGGTGAAAGTTTCATCATAGTCGACTCCTTCTTGGTGAGAGTAAACTTGTTCTACAAGTCTTGCTTTATTTCTAGTTACTTCTCCAACATAATGTAGCTTGTTTTTAAACACCCATTTTGTTCCAATAACAGTAAGATTCTTAGGTTTGGGGACAAAGGTCCAGACTTGATTCTTTTTGAATTGATCTAACTCTTCCTTCATTACATTTGCCAAATCACTATGGTTCAAAGCTTCTTCAATCTTTTTAGGTTCAAATTGGGATATAAGAGCAATGTTAACATTTATTTTTCTTGGATGCCCTTTTCCTAATTCCATCACTGACGTCACCAATAATAAATTTCCTAAGATAGTGGGGCTCACTTCTTCATTCATTAGGAATATTTTCAACTGCTAGTTGACTTTATTTGACAGTAGTCAATTGATCTTTGTCTGCAGCTACTTTGGGAGCTATTTCATCACTGTTAGTGATATCTTCATCATTAGAACTACATCTTTTCTTAGGGTTGGTGTTAGATTTATCAAAAACAACAGGTATGGATTCCTCTACTATGGAAGTACGTTTATTAAAATTTCAGTATGCTCTACTAGTTGTATAATAGCCCAGAAAGATAACTTCATTACTCCGAGGGTCGAGTTTACCTAAATTATTCTTAACGTTGTTGAGAACAAAACATTTGCAGCCAAAATGATGAAATTAGCTGATGTTGGGCTTCTTTTCATTACAAAATTTATATGGGGTCTTCTTGAGAATTGACCTGATTAAGCACTTTTTAGGAATATGACAAGTAGTACATACAATTTCTGCCCAGAAATGGTGAGAAAGAGATTGTTCAAAAATCATGGTTCTGGCCATATCTTGAAGAGTTATATTTTTCCTTTCAACTACTCTATTTTTTGTCGAGGGGAGCGAGGGGCAGAAAAATTATGTGAGTATCCTTCTTCATTGTATAAGTTTTCAAGTGTTCTGCTTTCAAATTCTCTTCTATGATCACTTCTGATGGAAGTCATGTAGATGCTTTTTTCTCTCTGTACTTTCTTACAGAAAAACTCAAACGTTTTTAAAGTATCATCTTTGATAGCTAAAAATATAAGCTAAGTAAAATGGGAATAGTCATAAACAATAACAAAGGCATACCTCTCATCATCAATACTTGCAGTTCTACTTGGAAAAAAAAGATCGATGTGAAGAAGTTGAATAGGTTTTGTAGTAGAGACAGTGTCTTTAGCTTGAAAAGAGAAAAGAGTTTCTTGTTTGCTTACCAATTTGACAGGCATCACAAATGTGATCCTTTCTGTAGTCCAACTTTGGAAGTCCAATTAGCAGGTCTAGTGTTGCTAGCTTTTCAATTAATTTCATGATTGCATGACCTAGCTTTTTATGCCATATACAAGGATCTTCAGAGATGGATGCCAAACAAATGTGATTTATATATCCTTTAACTGAGTCCAAAATATAAATTTTTTTATCCCTGCTTCCTGGAAGAATTGCCTTTCCTGATACATCCTCAATAATGCATCTAATTTTATAAAATCTTACTTCTAGGTCGGCATCACACAGATGACTGATGCTTAACAGATTGTACCTTAATCCTTTCACAAGATAAACATTAGCAATTTAACAAGTTTCATTAAAAGAGATAGTTCTAATACCAATGATTGTTCCTGTTGAATTGTCACCAAAATTGAATGTTTCCACCATTAAATTAAGCAACAAATTTGAATAGATATTTATTGCTTGTCATGTGATTTGAACATCCACTGTCAAGATACCATTTATCTTTTGATTTCAAGTGGATTTCCTGCAAAACAAGATTGCTAGTTTTTAGGTACCCATTGTGTTTTCGTAACTTTTTGGATAGGGTTATTTTTGAATCTCCAGACCTTGTTGGTAAGCTTAAAAAGACAAAATCTGCATCTGAAAGTGGAGTGACCAGATTTATCACAATAGTGGCATGAACTCTTACGAGTTTCATCGGATCCAGGTAGGCTATAGTATCCACTTTGAGAATAAGTCAACTGGTCTGACCCAGTTGACATGATTCCCTTATTTGAACTGAAAAACTTTTGAGCATTTTTTAAGAAATTTTTTAAATAAAAAATTTCTTCATAAAAAAGATCTCTTTCAACAGAGTGACTTCAAGTTGAATTTCTAAAGCTCTTTTCTCATCTTGAATTGTTCTATGATTTTCAAAAGATTTTTTAAAGTTTGTGATGGTCTGATCTAGTAAAGCTCTTACATCATTGCAGTTTCTACTAAAATATATTTTGACCTAGCCGGATTCTCCAATGGCCTTGAAGCACATATTTTCAGAGTCATCTTGATCATATTTAGATGTGTCTTCATCACTGTAGCTGCTAAGAGCCTTGTTTCTTCCAAATCCTTAAGGATATCTTTTCTTGTCTTCTGGACACTCATATTCAATGTGTCCAAATTTGTCGCAATCATAACACTTGTGATCATTTTGATTATATTTAGTAATCTATTTATTTCTAGAATTGTTTAGCTAACCTCTTCTTTGATTTCTATTGCGCCAGAATGTTTCCATGGCAGATCTTGTGATCAGTATGATTTCATCCTCATTGAATTCATCATCATCTTCTTGATTTTCATCAGTTGCTTAGAAAGTAAAAGATTTCTTTTTCTCATCTTCTTTGACCTTCTTGCTTAGATGAGTGTTCTCAAAGGCAATGAGATCTTCTCGAACCACGTCATATTTTGGTGCTATAGATCAATGCTTTCAAGTGCGACAACTTTGGCATGACACGGAGGAGGTAGACTTTTTATAACTCTCCTTATATTCTCTATAGGAGCATATTCTTTTCTCGCAGCTTTGAGTTCTTCAATGATTTTGCTCAGTCGTGCAAACATGCTCTCAACAAATTCTCCTTCTTTCATTAGGATGAGTTCATATTCATAGACAAGGAGACTAAAAATAGTCTCTTTTATTTTATCTGTTCCTTCATAGGTGACTTCCAATTTCTCCCTCATTTCTTTAGCAGTTTTGCAGTTGGAGATTTTCACATATTCTTCACCACTGATTGCATTGTATAGAACATTCTTAGCCATTGAATTTATCTAAATGATCTTCATCTGTTCATCAGCATAATTTTCCATACTAGGAATGACAATAGTCTGACTTCCTTCAAAGGTTGATGAATTTCCATTTGTAGGTTTAGTAGCAGGGATGGGAATATCACAAAGTTTGATGACTCTTCAAACTTTAACATCATAAGACTTGATGAAGGTTTCCATACTAATTTCCAGTGTGAGAAGTTCTTTCCGTTGAAACAGGGGATTTGGTTTGAGAAGTTCCCTCTTGAAATAGTGCTCTAATGGTTTGATTTTGATTTGTAATGATCTTTTTCTCACCTATGGTTAGACAAAAAAGTTAGTAGATCAGACTCTGGTACCAATTGAAAGTGCAAGAGGGGAGGGGGTGCATTGAATTTTCTTCCCTTTTTCTTAACTTAAATCTGTAGTCAGAGAGTCAACTACTATATAAGATAGCCGACTAAATAAAACAGGCATGTAAGTAAGTGGAAAATTAAAGTGTGTAAAAGAAATGTCAATACCGGATTTTTTATACTAGTCCAGATTCAATGTGAATCCTAGGTCTAGGCCCCATGGGTTGCAAGGGATATCTTTTCAAGTATTTAATAGTTTGATGGTTACAAGAAATAGAACTAAACACTAAACTCAGATATTTAATGGTTTGATGGTTACAAGAAATAGAACTAAACACTAAACTCAGATTTTCTCTCTATTTTTTGTTTTCTTTTGATATATTCTCTTTCAATTTTTTCTTCTTTTTCTTTTTCTTTTTCATTCACAGTAACTAGTCTAAACATTAAAATGATTTTCTAAAGATAAAGATCTTTTGAAAAATGGCTTGAAATGGAATAGGCTTGTATCAGTTGTGAGATAACCGGATGCCTCCTTTATATTAAAGAGATGGCTTCCCAAGGGATTTGATCCTTGGATTGAGGCAGTGATGGATCCTCTTTCCAAGAATAAGGTTAAGGCAAAAGATTGGGGATCTTCAAGTAATCTCCTTGATTCTGCATATATCCTTCCTGTAATCTTCCTGATTCCTCTTGATTCTGTAGATTCTTTTTGATTGATAATCTTCTTGAATATTTGCATCGGCAAATTAATCTTGATTGACTCCTCTTGGTTGTGTAGAACCTCCTTTTTGATTGGTAGTCTTCATGATTGTTTGCAAACAACAGATTTGGTCTTGATTGAAAAAGATCTTTGATTGATCTATTCCAGTATCTTTTCCTTTTTATTCTTTTATATATCCTTGATTAACTCAATCGAATTTAAGATTGATTTCGCAGTTGTAGTTTTCCTTCTTGCTTTCTATCAAGGCTATTTTCCTCTTTTGCATTTTCTTGAAAATAGTTATCACTCAAATAGGTTAGCACTAACATTAAGATCCCATGCTTAGACAAGAAAATCTTGAAAATGGAACCACAGCTTGGCACTTAGACAAACTTGGTGAAGGAAAGCTCCACGGTTGGCCAAACGGCCAGTCTGGAGCTACACTGTCCGTGTTATGTCCCTATATACAAAAACTCAGTCAAAAATTACCTCCCACGCCAAACTGTGAAGGCCAAACAACTTGCCATATGGCCAATGCCAAGACACAGAGCTCATATGACTGGTCGTACCCCAATACTTAGGCCAAAAATTGTTGGTTCAAATCCAAGGCCATTCACATGGCCGTCCACACGGTCCTTGAGGTGCGACACAGACCATGTGGAGTCCAAGTGTGATGAGCTTTGGTTTAAAGTCCCACACCAATGCCACAAACCCAAAATTAAGGCCAAGTGTTGTGTCACTGGAGGCCGCATGGCTCGTCTGACCTCTTACTAGCCGTGTTGTCTCCCTTGAGATGACACTTGGTCCAAATTTTATCCAAAATGAAATTCTCAAGCTCCAATGAATTTGTACAAAAGTCTAGGTAAATACATCATCTTCCTCTTGGTAACATTCGTCGTTAATGTGGTAGAACAAGTCTTGAAAGGCTTGAGTCAGAACATGAAACTTCCAAACACAAGGTACAATGCATAAGTCTTTTCCAAAGATTCTATATAAATTTGTTCACCATTTGAAAATCATCAAATCGTTAGAACTCATATCAAAACATATGCAAATCAGTTTAAAACATCATTAAATAAATCATTTTCGTGCACATATATGCATGTCATATCATGAGATCCAAGAGCAAAAGAATTTGGACCATTGAGAATAAGACAAATGTAATACCATGGGCTTGAGTAGATTGGAAATGATTCAGGTGTCATTGCATCATACTTGATTCCAATCCCCATATAGCACTTTCAGTTTGTTGATCTCTATTGCAAAGCCTCTCCACTTCCCCTTCCAAGACCTCAATTGGAACTTCCTTATAAGACCAATTATCCTCACCCTCAATGCTCTCCAAAGGAACAATAGCACCAGTATCACCAACCAAGTTCCTCAACTTAGACACTTAGAAAACCAAAAGAATAAAAATCAAATCCAATGACAAATCCAATCTATAGGCCACATTCCCACATTGCTCAACAATCTCATGAGGCCCTACATACCAAAAAACTTAACTTACCCTCCTTTACAAGACACGTCACACCTTAAATAAGTGATACCTTCACATCCACCCAATCACAAATACAACACTCGTGATCCCTCTATCCAATATCTTAGTAAAATATTTGGATGACTTCGAACCATCTTTAACTATTCCCTAACTAATCCCACTCTCTCCATAGCCTCCAACACTAAACCCGGGCCTATAGAAGTCATCTTATCTAACTCAGACCATCCCACTAAAAGCCTACACCTTCTAACATACAAAGCACTAAACAGTGCCACACCAATGCTAGCATGAAAGATATTGTTCTAATCAAGCTCAACGAATGGTAGATGACCGCCCCAATTAACCTTGAATTCCAACATGTAAGACCTTGTCATGTCCTCCCAAATTTGAATTGTCCTCAATATTGAAAGTAGTCTTAATAAATAAGAAGTGAGCCAGCTTATTCCTCCAGTCAACAATAACCCAAATTGTATCCAATTGCTTTTGTATCTGAGGCAAACCAACCACAAAATCCATGTTCGCCTCTTCCGACTTCCATGTAAAATTTCAATATCTTGAATCAAACCACTGGGCCTTTGGTGTTATACCTTCGCTTGTTGACAATTGCGGCATTTGGATATAAGCTTGGCTATATCCTTCTTCATGCCATGTGAGCAATGCTCTTTTCTCAAACCATAGAACCTCTTAGTTGATCTTGGATGTATAGAATAATGAGAGTTATGCGCTTTACTCATGATCATATCTTTAAGAGGATCAATGTCCGAAACATACAATCAATCTTGGTTCCGAATTACACCATCTCCCCCTTGAGAGAAAATCTATATCTTATTTTCAACAACAAACCTCTTTAACACAACCAACGATTGGTCTATATCTTGCCTAGCCCTTACATCAAGAGCTATCAAGAATTCAACCCCTTTCTAACATGAATACCTCCATTATTAGAGTCAGCCAACCTAACACCCCATCTAGCCCAAGGGTAAACATCTTTTGCCAACTCCTCCTACCCTTCACCCTAATAAGACACACTTCCCATAGATAGTCAACTAAGACCATCAACTACTCTATTTGCCTTGTCGAGATGATATCATGCACTCATGTCATAGCCATTTAGGAATTTCGACCTTCTCTTTTGCCTCAAGTTAAGGTCCCTCTGAATGGACACATATTGCAAACTCTTGTGATCAGTGAAACATCCACATATACCCCATACAAATAGTGTCTCCAAATTTTCATGTCAAACACCATTACAGCTAACTCAAAATCATGAGTCGTGTACTTATTCTCTTGCACCTTCAATTGCCTCGATGTATAAGCTTATTTCTTTACCAAGTTTCGTAAGTACACAACCCAACCCAGACCGAGAAGCAAACCCATAAAATCCCTCTGGTAAAGTCAAAATAGGAGCAGATGTAAGCCTATCTTTCAAAGTCTGAAAACTCTTCACACGCCCATCCGACCATACATACTTGACCTTCCTTTTGAGTCAGCATTGTTAATGAAGATGCAATAGATGAAAACCCTTCAACAAACCTTCAATAATAATCAGCCAGTCCATGAAAATTGTGAGTACCCAAAGGACTAAGCTTGCTAAACAATGCACACCCTTCACCAACTCCCGACTAACCTCATATATAAGATTGGCTACAACATCTTCCTTGCCTGGATTGCATTACGAGCCCAAAGTAACTCTCCCTATCCGGTAGGGATGGATGGAGACAAACCATATTAAGACATGCTCCATAGAACGATATGAATCATGAAAAGTTAAACATTTCCTAAAATGCCTTGTATCCTCCTACCCGTAGATGTGTCGCACTTCACACCTATTAATGAGACTCTACTTGACGCGACATGTTAGACTCCAAGGATCATTTGTAAACCTAGTACTCTGATACTATCCAAGGATCATTTGTAAACCTAGTACTCTGATACTATCTCTGTCATGACCTAGACCAAGGGACTAGGAGAGGCATGGCGCATGGGAACCCGATAGTCCCCAAAAAAGCCTCAAAATATTCAAATTCATATCATCGGTTCAGAAGCGTATTCAAAAGTAAATACATAATTCTAAGGGATGGAAAAGTAGAACTCACGTTATGGTGATATCATAGGGAAAGGGATTAATATGGATTCACATAACACATAACACATAATTAAAGACTAAGGGACGGGTAAGTATAACTCACACTATGGGGGCAATTCAAGACTTTGGATCTTTCACATTTCCACATCAAACATACATATATATCGTAATTTCCCATAATCAATCCATAAAATTCATATCCAAAGAATAACCATAAGAATAAGGTTCAAATATAACACATAACACATAAATCCGATGAGAGTCTACAAGATGACTAACAATGCCTCTGGTCATAAGATAGGATGGGGCCAAGACATGGCTCTGGCTCACTCTCAAAGTAAATAACATAAATTGAAGAAATATAGGTAGAGGAATTGTGGATTGTCCTCAGAAGATAGGACTCCCCACAACAATGTCTCAATTCCTATGTAGCATCAAATGGTGGATGAAAGTAATCTCTATTCCCTACATGGTGAGAGTATGTAAAAGAAAGTATGTGTTAGTACGTTTGACTGTACTAAGTATGCGGAGTGCAATACATGTAACTTTTTGAAACCTGCATATAGTGTTATATGGCAAGGACAAACAATAAAGGAAGAGATTTAAAGCTAGAAATGTAATATAACAAGATACAATGGAATTCATGAAGCATGAATATGAAAGTACTTCATATGCTTATGGGGATGGGTCTGTAACCGACATGAGACCAAGTGAGCTATGCCTTGGAACCCTATTGTCATCTCCACAATGAATAAAAGGTGATTCACTTTCCAAATGTACATCCTTAACATACGTTCCCCTTAGGGCATAAACATAATCCTATGTTAAGCACATTGTTCATGGAAAGGAGTATGGACCCTTGGAGATAGTCCATGCTGACACCAATCTATCATTGCTATATCATCATCCTACTAGAATACATATATATACATGCTTCTAAAAGAGACATAAGATTAAAAATTGTTTACATGCATTCTTAGGCATAAAGACCAAATCACATTCTTCATAATCATGCATAATAGGCTAAAAAGTCAAAATATTCTTCATGACATTTTTCATGCATAGGGATAGTGCCGTTGGAGAACCTTCTTGCGAGATGAGTATGGACCCTTGGGGATAGCCCACTCCGTCGGAAACGCCCTAAAAATGCCTCAAAAATATGTTTCAAAAATGCTCATAATCATAATTTTCATATATCTCAAAATCCGTACGCAATATTAAAAATCCGACTTCATATTTGTGATCAACGGGAAATATTGTGTAGGCAATGGATATAACCTCGATTTTAGAGGACTCATAGAGAAAAATAATTTTCACAAAAATTTTATATCCGGTGGCTATCTGCACCGTTGCTTCGACGTGCCAAGGGCGCGGATTAGTGTTGGAGGAACTTCGCGTCTGGTCCACGATGTGCCATGGGCACGAACCAATGTATTATTTTTCTTGGTATTTCATTTCGGCCCAAGGGCCTTGGGTCATAGCCCCATTCCCACTTATGCATGACAACACCTATAGTTAGCCAATTTTCAACTCTAAATCACTCAAGACACTCTCAAAAACCTCTCTAAGACTTCACCAAATATTTCATCCAAATTCAAGTGTCTCAAGCTTAATTCCGGATCTCAAGAACTTCATTCAAGCTTCAAGTGTTCTTCTATTCTATATCAAGGAAGCCCTATGTTTATGGTATGTACGTTTCATCCATTGGGTCCTTTCACCATATAGTCTAATCTTCCTATTTTATGAAAATTGCATATTTTCAAGTTGTATTACCTATGGGTATCTTTTATTATGGATTATAAGCATGAAATATGTTGGGTTTATGAAATGTTTATTATACATGCATGTCTATCTATCTTTAGCGTACACTATGAGTTGGTTTTGTCTATTGATACAATTTGATTTTTGAGCTGTGAAACTATGGTCTATTATGAGATTGATGGATATCAAGGTATCATACATGAAGGTTTTATAATATGTTGGTGGATTGATTTACATTGAGTTTTCTCACATAATTTCACTCTTGAATTGCATGATTTTTAACAAGCACTATACACCTACCAAGTATTTGATAAAATGTTAAGTCAAGAATTCTCAAGCTATTTACATATTTTACAAGTCAAGTGACTTCATGATGAATATGGACTATCAAGTATCTTATGAATTGATGAAATTACCTATTATTATGCAAATATGAAGTTAAGCCCTATTTTCAAGATTTACCGCTTGTGAGCCATTCATGTAAAAGAAAGGGTTCATGTATGATTATGATATACTCTCGTATTTCAAGTTAGGATCACCATAAGTGGTCAAGTATTTTTGATACCTACTCATGATATGATCCCATGTTCATTAGAAGATACTAAATATATGATTATTTCATGTATTCCGTGGGACTAAACTTAGCACCGATGGATTGAATATCGACGTGGACTATCTTCAAGGGTCCATACTCCTTTCCTCAAACTATGTGCCAACATAGAATTATGTTATAGCCTTGCTATATTATTGGATCTATTTACTGCACTTTATCATGAAATTCACCCCGAAATGGGATCGGTTCCCGTAAGGGGAGTTACTTCTCCGATATGGGTCAGGCTCCCATAAGGTGACGTATGGTTTACCTTAGAAAGTTGACCACCTCTTTGTTGATGAGGGGTAATCATTGAGATTCCAAGTTGTAGCTGGCATAGTCTTACTTTTGTCAGTTAGGATCTCTTCCCACACATGCATTATGTTCTATGCAAGTTGAATGATTTATAAGCATGTTTTGGTTCAATCATTGATCATGCATGACATATTGAAGATTATGCATATCGATTGCCTATTATTATGCATCTTGACTATATTGAATTATGTCTTGTTGCATTGCATCCTACATACTTAGTACATTCAAACGAACTAACGTATACTGGAGCTCCTCTTGATCATCTTCCACGTTGCTAGTGAGATTATTCAAAGACAAGCTTAGTGAGTCATCAAGTTGGAGGACACTGTCTACTTTTCTCTTGCTATTTCTAAGACTTCTTGATGTTGAATATTTTATATTGTGAGGGTGAGCCCGAAGAGTGTTTGGGCCCCTACTCCATTCTGTGTTTAGAGGTATTGTTGGAATATTATGATATATTTATACATTTATGCTTGACTCTTTATGTTTTTTATGATTATCAAAGACTCCCATAGTCTAGCTTCCCGTTTATATTATCTCTTGTTGTTGTTCACTTCGCATCTTCGACCAAGGATGTGTGATTGATATGTTAAGAGGATTATTTGGGTCCCTTCAAGTTTTCATTCACCGTCTCACATCTAGGCCCTAGGCTTGGGTCATGACACCGACTCAAACCTCAATTGATGCTCCCATAAACATAATGATGTAAACACCCATAAAATTTCTCCAAGAGCCAAAATCTTAGACATATATGTGATCACATTCTCATCATATCCAATACTTTATTAAATTTATAACATAATTCATAGTTGGGCAAAACCCACTTCATAATTTCCATAAAATCCTATGAACATGAATGCATATGCTATGAATGGTATGAGAATGGCATGAGTAATTAAGAATCAATCTAAAATAAATAGTATAATATGAAATTGAAGTAAATTCATAACTAAATCCACAGTTAAAATCATGTATAAACCACCCATGTGAAACGACCACAAAAAGTGCCCGAAAATATGCCTCGGAAGTGCCCGAAATCGTAATTTCCATATATCTAAAAATAGGTGCGTGATATCAAAAATCTGACTTCGTATTCTTGTTTGGGGCATCAAATTGAGTGGGCAATGGGTCTAACTCCAATTTTAGAGAAACCGTATCAAAATGCAAAATTTCCAAAATGTAATTTCCAGAGAGCTTTTCGTGTCCCTAGCGCGACGCGCCAAAGGTGCGCAGTTCTGTTATTTTTGGTCCTGTTTTGACTTTGGTCCAAGACTTTTAAGTCTTGGCCTAAGTGTTCTAAGATGTGAAAATACCTATAGTTTGCCATTTTTCAACCTCATATCATTCTAAATATTCCCCAATACTCATTCAAATACATAGCCAAATATTTTACTCCTAAACTCAAGACTAAAAACCCTTTCTGAATCTTAGCGATTGCAATCTATCTTCAATTCTCCATCTCCAATCTTCATGAAGTTCATCTCCAATGCTATGGTATGTGGGTTTATTTCATGGGTTCCTTTCACCCATGATGCCCAAGCTTCCTTTTCCTTAAAATTGCATGATTTAAAGTTGATTTACTCGTGGCTCTTACATATTAGGAAAATCATTCACACAATGTTGAGATTTATAAAATTGTGACTGTTTTACCATATTTTGGGCTATGAACCTAATATCTATTATAAGATTTGAGGAGGGGTGGTGACGTATATTGCTTGAGGGTGTTACCAAGTATCTATATAAGGTATTCCATTTAATTTTCCAGTATGGTTTCACTCTTGAATTACATGATTTTATACTAGCACTGTACACCTTCTAAGTATTCGATAAAATGGCTCATTGAGGAGTTGTGGGCCCAGTACTTGTCTTATGAGTAGAATGACTACATGATGATAAAATGATGATAGAATGGTGATGAAATGATGATGAAATGTATGTATGTATTTGATGGTTATATGTTGATGAAATGAGGAGGGAATGATGATAGAATAATGATGAAATGCATGTATATATATGATGACTAACTAACAATGAGAGGGATGAATGTATAAATGATATTCTTCTTTATTGTTTTGGCTTGTGACCATGCCCTACTTGGGGGTTATGCACTAGGTAACCTTGTCAAGGGGTTCGTACCTTGATAACCTATCGGGGAATTTGTAGTTCAGTCATCACGAGTGATAGGGAGCGACTATCCATCAACCTTGTTGGGGGTTTGTACTCTTCAACCTATCGGGGGGTTTATACTCCGATCACCATAGGTGGTAGGGTGCGTCTATCCATCAACCTTGTTAGGGATTTGTAACCATCAACCTTGTTGGGGAGTTTGTACTCCATCAACCATTTCGGGGGTTTGTACCCATCGAGCCATTGAGGGGTTTGTACCTCAACAATCTCATGAAAGGATTCGTACCTCATATGCCTCTAGGCCATGGATTGCACTAAGAAATGGTCACTCCCTTCACATTTGTTATGTTCTATGAAAGTATGATTTAATTCAAAAATCTTCCAGTCAGATCATATTGTCATATTCTCATCCATTGTATAATTAAGCATTTCGATTATAATGTCTATCTATTGTTGCATTGCATCCTACATACTTAGTACATTCAAACGTACTAACGGATACTCTATGACTACATGATGTCAATAAGTAGGAACCAGAGTCCCACTTGAGCATCCTCCTCCACGTGGCTAGTATGACTTCGCTCAAGCTTGTTGGTGTGTCCTCTATTCCGGGGATGTTACTTATGATCTCTTGCTATGTATTAAGACTTTCTCTCTTTGACTTATGTATTGACTATGAGGGTAAGCCCGGTTGCTTTGTCTTATCCCCCGCTCTTATCTTATACAGTGGAGGTATTGTTAGACATATTATGTATTTATGTTATGAGTTTTGACTCCTTTTGACTCTTGATATTGATGTTATAAAATTGTCCCTCAATCTCGTTTATCCCGATTTACTTCTTCTTCTCATCTTTTATTGCTTCCACGACCAAGGACATGTAATGACATGCTAAGAGGCATGCATGGGATCCCTTCGGGTTCCCCATGCGCCATGTCATGACTAAGTCCTAGGCTTGGGTCATGAAAAACTTAGTATTAGAGCACTAGGTTGTTAGATCCTCGTCCAACAGACCACGTTGAATAGAGTCTTATTCATGGTTGTGTTGTGCACAACAACTATGAGTAGAGGCTATGAGACATTTTAGGAATTGTTTCCCTTCATCATGTTCTAGGTCGTGTTATAGAGTTGAAGTAAGTTTTCCTTCCTTAATGCTTGTTCTTTGCTATGCTAGATCAAGACTTACATGAGAGGGAGACGAGCCGGAAAAACCAAGGAACAACAAACTAATAGAGAGCTTAGTGATGCTCTCACCTTGCTTGCACAAGTAGTGGCTAATCAAGCCACTCAAGGGGCCCAAGCCCCCCATGCTCCTACACTAGCTTCTGAAGTGAGAGACTTCATGAGAATTAATCCCCCCGAATTCTATGATTTGAAGGTAGATGAGGACCCTCAAGAGTTTACTGATGAGGTCCACAATATATTGGCTATCATAGGTATGAGACACAAAGAAAAGGCAGACTTGGCAGCTTAAAATATTAAAGGGGTTGCACAAATATAGTACAACCAATGGAAAGAAGAGAAGGGAGTCAACTATGTGGTGCTTTGGGAAGAGTTCAAAGTGGCATTCCTTAATCGATTCTTCCCTCTCGAGCTTAGGGAATCTAAATTGGTGTAATTTATGTATTTGAGACAAAGTTCAATGAGTGTGAGGGAATATAGTCTCAAGTTCAACCAACATTCAAAGTTTGCTCCTTACTTGCTTACCAGCCCAAGGTTGAGAATGAACATGTTCGTGATGGGGTCGTCCAACTTGGTGAGTGAAGAATGTCAGTCTGATATGTTTATCGGTGATATGGACTTGTCCAATTTGGTGACCTATGCCAAACAAATGGAAGAGGAGAAATTGAGGAGAAGAAGGGGCCATGAGGCCAAGAGGCCCATTTTTTTGGGTAAGTTCCAAAAGAGTGGTCGGTTCCATAAAGGCCAAGGGTTTTCTCATGCATTTCAAAGGAGGGTTGTCAATTACTTTCCAATGGCCTATGGTATTGGTATTGTGGTTCCTAATGAGGTTTGTCCAAGGTGCGGAAGGGGTCATAAGTTCCCATGTTTGAGAGATATTAACGCGTGCTTTGGTTGTGGGGAGGTGGGTCACAAAAAGGTGGATTGCCCTCAAAATCCCGACAAGGGAAAGGATGTTTTTCCAAAAGGTACTAATATGGTTCCTTTACGAAGAGGTGGCCGACAAGATGGTGCCCCAAAGCACAATTGGTTTTATTCTTTGCTTGGGAGAGAAGGGATTGATGAGGTCCCCAATGTTGTTACCGGTAAGTTGAAAATCTTTGATTTTGATGGGTATGTATTGATTGATCCGGGTGCCACTCTTCCTTTTGTTACTCCTTTGTTGCCAAAAATTTCCATGTTGAGCTCGAACTGTTGCATGAGTCATATAAAGTGTCTACTCCTATTGGTATATCTATTGTTGCTAGAAAAGTCTATAGAAGTTGTCCTATTTGTATCTTGTATAAAATATTGCCTTGTGATATTGTTGATTTAGACATGGTTTATTTTGATATTATTATTGGGATGGATTGGTTCCATGCATACTATGCTTCTATCGATTATAGAACCTGTAGAGTCAAATTCAAATTCTCAAATGAACCCATCCTTTAGTAGGGGAGTCAAGATGTGGTGGTCAAGGGTAGATTAATATCTTGCATTAAAGCCCGTAAATTGATCTCTAAAGGGTTTCCTTACCATCTTGTGAGGGTTAGGGATGTGGAGTCTAAAGTCCTTCCTGTAGAGTAGGTTCTGGTTGTAAATGAGTTTGTTGATGTCTTCCAAAATAACCTTCCCAGTGTTCCTCCCAAAAGGGAAATAGACTTTAGTATAGATCTTGCGACACCCCATAACTCTATGCTCTTGTGTATCCATGGTTCAAGCCTTATTTGGTTAGGTTTGGGGTGTATTAGGTTCATGGGAGACTCCTTGTTCCTAAACAAGTTCAAGACATCCCTAAGAGATGAGTTTTGGATGATGGTTCATGCAAGCATAATCTTCAACCAAGCATAACATTTAGTACATTTAGAACTGGGTGGCCCACTACAAGTCAAATGGAAGCCCTTTGCGTTAGTTTTCTAACACACTTGGTTTCACGTCATTCTTAGGTCGGATGAGGGACTTATGCCCGTTTTAATGAGACCCTCCTATGCAGTGATGTCACGCAGATAGTTTGATGGATAGAGTTCCCTTGGATGGGGTTTGGATAGCTTGGGGATGGAAAAGGCGATTTCTAGCCTAATAAATGGGACACACTTTGATTTAGCTTCGTAACACACTTGGTTTCAGCTCATTCCAATGTCGGATGAAGGAGATTTGATCGTTTTCGTGAGACCCTCTTGTGTGGTGGTGTCAAACGGACAGCTTGACAGCTAGTGTGGCCTTTGATAGGCCATTTGGGGCAGCTATGTTGAAAAAGGAAATTTTTGTCACTAAGGAAGGTGACACAGCCAGTGGCACTGGCCATGTTGCTCACCACTGACCGTGTGGATGGCCACAAGGTGTGCCAAAGGAAGCTTGTTAGACTTGGGGATAATGTGCCTGTGTAGAACCACGGGCACTGTTGATGGGCCACGTGGAAAGTGACAACCCTTGACACTTAGGACGAGTAGCTTGATCTCTTTTTCTGTACTATATGTGGTATAACGGAACACTAAATGGACCGTCAATCACCACACGGCCCGTGAAATGGTCCGTCAAAGTGACATCGACGCTAACTTTTTCTCAAGTGTTCCAATTCAATTTTTCTATCTAAGTATTGTCTCATAGGCAATCCACACGACCCTTGGACTGCCACACGAACAGTCAAGCCTCCACTGAGGCCACACTTTGCCAAATTTTCCATTCATTCAATAATGGCATTTTCGTAAATGCTAATTATTCTAATGACCCTTTTTGACTTCCTAGGCTATCTTAACATTCCTTGAAGACTTCAACCCTATTCCTAAGGACCCAATTTCATTACTCTCATCTCAATAACACTCTTATATCCTCTCAAAAGCCTTAATCAAGCCCCTATTAAATTTCAAGTTAACCCAAGAACAAGATTAGATTCCAAGATCATTTCCAAATCTCCATTTTTCGTAATCTCAATTCCAAGAAACTCCAAACCTACGGTCCAAAGCATGTCTTATGTTATGGCTGATGTTATGATGATGAAAGAAGAGTATGTATATGACGTTATGATGATGATAGAAGGAAAGTATGTGTATGATATCTCTCTATATAGTGTTGGATTGACCATAGCCAATTGAGGGATATACCTCAATCACCATGGGAGTTAGGGTGTGACCATTCTCTAACCAATCAAGGGGTTTGTACCCTGACAACCTATTAAAGGGTTTGTACCTTAGCACCAGGTTGATGGGGTGGTAGCCGCACTAAATTATCAAGGGGTTTGTACCTAGGTAACCTATCAAGGGGTTTTTACCTTGGCACCAGGGTTATGGGGCGGCATCATCACTAACCTATCAAGGGGTTTGTACATTGGTAACCTATCAAGGGGTTTGTACCTTGGCACCAGGGAGATCAGGTGACATCATCACCAATCTATCAAGGAGTTTGTACCTTCGCTCTTGGGTGATGGGGCGGCATCATCACCAACCTACCAAGGGGTTTGTAATTTGGAAATCTAGCTTGATCTTTTCTACACATATGCTATCCTATACAAGAATGAGTTACTTAAGCATGTTTTACTTAAGCATTGATCATACATGCCATATTATTATATTATGTCTACTGCCTATTGTTATGCATTTTGATTATGATACCTATCTCTTGTTGCATTGCATTCTTCATAGTTAGTACATTCAAACGTACTAATGCATACTCTTGCCTACATGATATTACCATGTAGGAACCAGATCCCAAGTTGATCATCCTGCTCATCCATGTTGCTAGCCCAGTTGCTTTGTCTTGGACCCCGCTCTTATCTATGTCATAGAGGTGTTTGTTGGATATGCTATATATCTATGATACGAAATTTGACTCTTTGTCTCTTGATTATGTTGTTATGCAAGTTTTTCCCTTAGTCCCTTTGCCCCTATTCTTACTCTTTTATGTCTTTTATATGCTTCTGAGACCAATGATGTGTAATGATAAGTTAAGAGGCTTTTTTAGGGTTCCTTCGGGCTCCCCATTCGCTGTGTTACGTCTAGGCCCTATTTTGGGTCGTGACAAATCTCCTCCCCAATACGCGGCCTATTTCTGTTCCCGCTTACCATATGGCCCCGGTGGAGTTGAAGGAGCAATTGAGGGACTTGTTAGAGAAGGGGTTCATTAGGCCTAGCCAATCACCTTGGGGTGCACTAGTGTTGTTTGTGAAAAAGAAGGATGGGTCCCTTAGGATGTGTATTGACTAATGGCAACTCAATAGGGTCACCTTCGAGAATAGGTATCCTCTTCCAAGGATTGATGATTTGCTTGACCAACTGCAACGGGCTAACCATTTCTTTAAGATTGATCTTCGATTCGGGTATCATCAAGTGAAGGTGAGGGAGTATGATATTCCCAAGATGGTCTTTCGGACTAGGTATGGGCATTATGAATTTGTGGTTATGTCTTTTGGGTTGACCAATACGTCGACCATCTTTATGGACCTAATGAATAGGGTCTTTCAACCCTACCTGGATTCCTTTGTTGTGGTCTTCATTGATGATATTTTGATCTATTTTCGTGGTAAGGAGGAGCGTAGGGATCACTTGAGGGTTGTGTTGCAAAAATTGAGGGAGGAAAATTGTATGCTAAATGTGAAAAGTGTAAATTTTTATTGAAGGAGGTTGCTTTCCTGGGGCCTGTGGTGCTTGGGGATGGTATAAAGGTGGATCCTAAAAGGACTGTAAATTGGCCTAGACCATTGACCCCTTCGGATATTAGGGGTTTCTTGGGCTTAGCGGGCTGCTATCGGAGGTTTGTGAATAGGTTCTCTTCTATTGCTTCCCCTATGACAAAATTGACACAAAAGAAGGTTAAGTTTGTGTGGACCGACGAATATGAGAGGAGCTTTCAAACCTTGAGAGACAAGCTTCTGTGCGCTCCTATATAGTTACTATCGGATGCGCTTAAGGGATCTGTGGTATATTGTGATGCTTATAGAGTTGGTTTGGGTTGTGTCCTAGTGCAAAATCGCAAGGTGATGGCCTATACATCTAGGCAAATCAAAGTACATGAAAAGAGCTACCCTACTCATGATCTTAAATTGGCCGTCATAGTATTTTCTTTGAAAATGTGGCGACATTATTTGTATGGGGTGCATGTGGATATGTTCACCAATCATAAGAGCCTCCAATATGTCTTCACTCAAAAAGATCTCAACTTGAGACAAAGAAGGTGGCTAGAACTTCTTAAGGACTATGATATGTGTGTGCACTACCATCTTGGTAAGCAAATGTGGTGGGGGATGCTTTGTGTATGGTGTCTATGGGTAGCATAGCTCATGTTGATGGTGGTGATAAGGAGATAGCTAGGGAGGTGCATCAATTAGCTAGATTGGGCTTTAGGTTGGAAGAGGTTAGTAATGATGGTGGTGTTGTTGATGGTTGTAGGTCTTCCTTTGTTGATGAGGTGATAGAAAAATAAGATCTTAATTCCTCTTTGCTTTAATAGAAGGCCTTGGTGAAAAGGGGCAAAGTAGAGGTTTCTCCCAAGGGAGAGATGGTGCACTTAGGTACCAAGCTAGCTTATGTCTAACTTTTGTTGATGGTTTGAGGGAGAAAATCCTGTATGAGGCCCATCATTCTTCTTATTCCATCCACCCCGATTCCACAAAAATTTATAGAGATTTGAGAGATGTGTATTGGTGGGGAGGCATGAAGAGGGACATTGTCAAATTCATTTTTGATTGTCATTATTGTGAACAAGTCAAAGTGGAACATCAAAGGCCGGGTGTCCTAACCCAAGATGTTGAAATTCCTATTTGGAAGTGGGAAGAGATAAATATGGATTTTGTGGTTAGGTTGCCCAAGACTAGAAAAGGTTTTGATTCCATATAGGTTGTGGTTGATAGGATGACAAAATCGGCTCATTTCTGATCAGTTGCTACAATATATGGGGACGAAAATTATGCAAGGTTGTACATTCATGACTTGGGAAGGTTGCATGGGGTTCCTTTTTCCATATATCGAATCATAGTGCTCAATTTACCTCTCATTTTTAGAGGTCCTTCCAAAGGGGTCTTGGTTCTTGAGTTAAGCTTTCTACGGCTTTGATATGTGAAAAAAGAAGTTTTATCTATAGTGCTGTGTATCACAAAGTTTCAGGATGATTTGGTAAATAAAATTTCTTTAGCAGATTTACAATACACTCGAAGTAAAAATGGTTTATTTACCAAATCATCCTGAACTTTGTGATACATAGCACTATAGATAAAACTTCTTTTTTCACTGTGCTATAATTCTTTTGAGAAGAGTTCCAGACTCCAGAAGTAAATCTGACTAATTCTTCACCTCTCTCAGGGTTAATACATTGCTTAGAGATTCCACCATAACCTAAATCAGAAGCATCAGTTTCGACGATCACGAAGGCTTCTGGGTTCGGGATACCTAGACAAGGAAGATTTTGAACAATCTTCTTAATAGTTCTAACCGCCTCAGCTTGTTCATCACTCCAAGGTGAGGATTCTTTCTAAGATGCCTACAAAGAGGTTCACAGACCTGCCTAATGTTTGGGATAAAATCAGACACATAGTTAAGGCTTCCTAAGAACCTTTGCAACTAGGTTTTATCCTTGATTTCATCAGGGAATTTATTTGAGAACTCTATGGCTCTACATATAGGCTTATGACTACCTTGATACAAGTTATGACCTAAAAATCTAATGGAATTTTGGAAGAGCCTAATCTTTTTAGCACTTACCACTAGACCATTTTGTTTAACTACATTGAAAAACGTATTAATATGTTTAAAGTGAGAATTGATGTCCTCAGAAAAAGTCAACACATCATCAATATAAACTATTGACATATAGGAATAAGGATTGAAAATGTTATTCATAATGTTCTAAAATTCAGATAGAGCATTCTTGAATCCAAAAGGCATGACATTCCATTCATAATGTCCAATAGGAACATTGAATATAGTCTTATAACGATCTTCATCCTTAATTTGGATTTTCCAGAATCCAGACTTCATGTCGAACTTGCTATAAAGATTTTCTTTATAATTTCATTTAAGAAGATTCCTTTTGTTAGGGATTGGATGGCGGATCCATTTCAGGACAGAGTTGAGAGGCTTATAATTAATTACAAGCCGGGGTGCTCCTCTTTCTTTCTCTGCACTATTATCAACATAAAATGCTGAGAAACTCCAGGGAGAGTTAGAGGGGCGAATTATACCATTTTGTAATAAATGGTTAATCTCAGTCTTGCATACTTCCAGCATTTCCTGGTTCATCTGAATAGGCCTAGCCTTTGTAGGGATAGTCCTTTCATCAAATCCATCAATATATGGAAGTACCACGGAATGCCTTTTTATGTTCCAAAAGGCAATAGGCAAATTAGAACAAACTTCGGCTTCAAATTTCTTTTGAAGAGAATTGATCTTAGCAACCATTCCCGGGGTTTTTAAAGTTTTTTTAATTTGTTCAATTTTGATACCTTCTATGAGAAAAGAACTATGATTTGAAAGACGATTAAGTTTAAAAATTGTTTTATTTTTTAGAAACAAGCTTTCTTTAGGCAAAAGAGATTTTACAAAGGGAAAAAACACTTGTTGACCTAGGATGCAGGCATGAATCCCATCAAAACCATTAGTATAAGGTTTTAACTGATTGATAAAGAATAATATCTTCACTAATATTTTCGGTAATAACAAAATCATTCGTAAAGCAAATATTATTGTTGCAAATATGGGCTTTAGACAATTTATAATCAATTTTCATCCGCTCTCCTGTAGCGGAATATAAATGTGTAGTACCTTTCTCAAGGTACTTGAGAGGAATTAGGCCTTTCGCAATACAATTGCGATCAGCCCCACTGTCAAGCAGTGCGATCTTGTTTAGCACGAAGCCTTTGGCAATCACCATCTTTATGGGGATATGCTGACTGAGAGATTTAATAGTAAACACGGAAGAGTTGGCTTCCTGTAGGGGAACTGATTCAATTTCTTCTCCTGGGAAGTTAGGGATAGGTTCCATGTCAGGGATGGCAATAGATTTTTTCTTTATCTGTTTGAGAAGAAACGTCTTGAAGGACGTGAGAAGTAAGAGCTTCAATCTCAACCTTATTTAGGCGAGCCTTGATATCTTTGACTTCTTGCTTAAGAGAGTTCATCTCATTATACAAGTCAGACACAGACGGCTCAGCAGGCTTATCAAATCTATTAATGACAACCTTCATATGAAAGGGCTCTACAAATCTAGAGGATCTGTTCTGTGAGTTTAGAATAATTTTCTTCAATTCCAGAAAGCACTTGGCACGAGACTCATCGTCCTTGATATGGTCAATTATATCAATGAGAACTTCTTCAGAATCCTTAGTGATTATGCGAATGGTATTGGTTTTGTAATCACAAAAAACACCTTCACAAGATCCTTCACAAAAGTCTTCTTTTCCAAATTGACTCTCATTAGTTTTATATGCGACATTGATATTCTCTTCGTCACTATACTCATCTGAGGAGGAGTAGTCTGAATCTGAATTCCTATCTTGGAGGATGGAAAATACTCTCCTTAGTGTCCTCATCAATACCTAAAAGATTAATTTTTTTCCTCTTCTTGGAAGACTTACATTGACTGGCTCTATGTCCTGATTTACCACAGTTCCAACAGACATCTTCCTTATGAGAGGGTTGATACCTTTTGGACTTCTTTTTAGGCTTATCAGGAAGAGTACTAGACCCGGGTTTAGACTTCCTAAATTTATGGAAGATCTTTTTATTAGCCTTTTTGGCGGATTTCGAAGGAGGAGCATCGATTTTGCCGAAACCAAAATCTTTACAAAAGGTACACAACTCAGCACGAGTAGTCAACCTATCTTTCTTAAGCTGACTCTTAAGCCTGAGATCGGTGCAGAGTTCTAACTGTATGACAATAATGAAACTAGAAATATCACCATATGTCATTTAACCATATGGGATCTTGCCCTCACAGCGATCTCTCATCTGAGTCCTCACCTTATCTGCGAACAGAGGAGGCAGACCACTAATAAAGCGCTCTTTCCAAAAGTCACTATCACAATCTGGTCGAATCATGACTTTGGAGAGGAAGTTGTCTTTATAAAACCTAAAGTCGGTAAGCTTGGGGCATGAAAGATTATTTAGGATTTCAAGACTTCTGTCTTGAAAAAGTTTAGGCTCTGCCACAAAGCGTTTGTAAATGTGGTAGAGGAAAGTGGCACAAGCATCTTCCTTTTGATCGTGAGCAACAGTGTTACTTCCACCTTCAGTATTGATAGTGGGAGTCACAGTAGTTGCATGAAAGATTTCATGCTTTACGCTATCCGAGCAGTAGTTATCCCAGCAGTGTCTAAGCATGCTAGTACAACCAGCCACAAGTATATTCGAGGATTGCTTGTCAGAAGCTCCTCGTAACTTGTAAGCTGTTACAGCGACACCCATCTCAGTAAGTTTGGTATATATCGGGTGTTCAGCAAGGCCATCAACATTCCACTCAGAGATTTCTGGGCCTGTGTGATGATTAGAGGCCAAATAAGAGTGTTCTTCGAACTGAATGTCTGGGAAAGAAGGACGAGAATTATAATTTTTTCGGGTACAGTATCTACCCTGAACACGAGAGATAGAGTCTTCAGTTAAGGTCTGTATACTGGCTTTATTTTTAAAAGTTCCAGACGAAGATCCAGACTTTTTAGAAATATTAAAGCCTGCACGCTTCCTATTTATTTCTTCAAGAAGGGTTCCAGAGACTTGAAACTCAGGATTTAGTTTAGAAAAATCAGATTTGACAAACTCAGGAGGTTTGAAAATAGGATTAGGCTCAAATGTACTGAAACTAGTACTGGGCCTAGGAGAGAATCTTGGAGAATTTAAAATAGACTTAGTCTTGGCTTCCTCTATTTTGTGGGCAATTGTATGCAAAAGATTATTGGTATAGTTATTTTTTTCAATAACCCTATCCAAATCTTTATTTAAAACCATTAGTTTAGGTTTATCACTCTTAAGTTTAAAAGGTAAATTAACGATCTAATTAGAGTAAGGGATTTTAATGCCCTCAAGCGGCGGGACGGTAGACTCTACAACCTTATTGGTCTGAGTATAACACTTGTTGACCAAGTAAGAAAGAGATTCTCTCTGGTCATCAAGTTTGCCAGTGATTTCAAGCCATTTAAAAAACACAATATCGCATTTTAAACACTTCATATCAAAAATCCATTGTTTTGCAAACAAAGCTTGTTGACGTTTTGAAAATGTAGCATCATACCATAAAACCTTTAATCTATTTCTCGGTGCCAGCCAGAGAGATTTCAAAGCCTTCATGTCTGGAGCGAAAGCAGACTTAGCAGTAATAACACCCAAACCAGGATCTGAATATTGCCTTGGGGGCTCCATGTCAGACCCTGTGGGACTAGAAGGTTCTTAGACCTAAGGTTTATAAAACACTTTAGGGATTTCTCCCAAAAAATCTACACCATCAACTTGACCTTTGTCAGCTACCTAAAAAAAATAAGAATGATTAAATACTCCCTTCGGGGGCCTGGAAGAAGTAGAACCAGCGGTGAAATTTCTACGGGGTCCGGAGTCAAGAAATTTAAGATCAGTAGAACCACCCGAGTTTTGAATGATACGCTCGATCTATCGTTTCTCAGAGTGAGAGGGAACGGGTTGAGTAATGGCCTCGAATGCCAATCTGTATTGGCCAAAAGGTCATTCCACTTGAGAAGACGAGGAAAAAAGACGGTACTATGCTCATGGTTTGCTTACATTAATATAGTCACACCTTTGGTACTCTCTATCTTAGATCTAGGAGCAAGGGTAGTTCCCATCAAGCTGTAATAGACACGATAGATGACAAGTAATTCACGAGTTTCGGATTTGCTGTTCAAATTCCTGGTTTTGATATTGAGAGTTAATGTATCCAGGACATTAGGTTCATTAATATCAACGGAGAAATTAGGATAGCAATTGAAATAAATAGGGCCACCTGCAAGATTACTTTCAAGAGCTCCTAACAGAGAGTAATCAAAATTAAGAAAACGTGCATCACAAAGTAAAGAACAAACAGGAATATTAAGTCCTTTTCTAAGCAAAGGCTTAACAACAACTTGAACAAGTCGTATATGCTAGTTAAAATTAGATCTATATCTAATTATATCTAGCTCATTCAACAATCCTATAACTTCGAAAGAGTTATTTATGGCAACAGTTGACTCACAAGTTTTAATATTATGCTTTTTTATTAAATTAAAATGACCTATCTGGTAGATCTTATTAAAAGGTTCTGCAGGGATACTCCAGTTATCCAAATTACTTTCAGTTAATGCAATCTGAGTTGCACGGGAAAATAAGTTAATAGAATTTAGAACAGATTCAGAATTGCTCATGATAAAAACTACTGTCCAGAAACATGAGGAATGCAAAGTCCAGGGGTCAGGGATAGAGCATTAAAACATTGTTAAGGAATAGATTAAAATTAATTCATTTATCAAAGGTTTATTACCATCTACAAGTCCTTTTGGCTTTACCTTATATTTTCACTAGAGTTATCTTGGCGACGGGAACACCTAAGGGTCAATAACAATGCCTAACTCGGCTAACTTAGACCACAGGGATAGGCTTGCCAATGTCTAATTCGGGGATTATTCGAATACCTCGCACACTTAGAGAAAGATAAGCACCTCATACAAAGTAGATAACTAATAAAATGAGATAAAAGAATTAATAGTAATAAATTACTCAACAAATATTAATACAATTAACTCATAACACTTTTCTTGCAAACGCTCAGGCTCCGGACAGTATATGTGTTTAGTTGCTCATGCTAAACACACATACAGCCAACGTGGCTCTGATATCAAAAGATCAGGACCGTTGTTAACTTTAAACCAGCTAGTGCTTTCACCACTAACCTAGCTAATTATATGGAAAAATCTTCATATTATTATAATACAATAAGGAAAATCAAAGTTGAAAACTCACTTAAAACATTATCTTTATTCAAGATAAAGAGGAGAGATTACAAGAAGATTGGACTGGAAAAACCAAAAGCTTAAAGGGTATGAACAGAAGGTCAAGAGAGAATTTTTGCCAGAGAGTTGGTAAAATTTTCTAATGCCCTCTAAGTGGGTTGTGAGTGTCTATTTATAGACCTCAAAGATAAAAGTAAGGTATCTAATCCTTACAAGTGGACGACTCTAGTTTTGCCGACAAAAGAATGTGGGACCTGAACTGTCTACGTAGTTCGAATTAAAGTAACAAAGTTTAATTAAATCTTGGACTCGTTCGGACTCGTAATCTTTGTCAAGGGCTAGAATGGGAAATACTCTGCAGGTAATGTATTCAAAAGACTCTGAGGTCAAGGATGCTTGCTCTTTTGGCTGGACTTTAGGGTCTACAGCTTGGGCAAAGAATTCAGGAGTTTTCGTTTTGAAGCTTTGTTTGGTTTGGACCTTAGAAGAGGATCCGGATGAAATTTCAGGTTTTGGGCCTGTGATTTTAGGATATCTCCTAGGACTGCAAATTTATTTGGGCTTTGTGCTGGGGAAGGAAAAGGAGGGAAGGAAGGCCTTAATTGGGCCAAGTTTGTCGGGACGAAAGGTCTAACTGCAGGGGTCTGCCTTTCAGGACGGACATTTTAAATGGAGAATTAGGTCTTGAGGGGTTAAGAAATCAGGAAGGGAGTTATTCTCTCCTTTAATAAATTCAATGTCAAAATCAAAGCTACATAATAGAGCTTGCCATCTAGCAAAAATCTTTTTCGAAACCAAGTTTTTAAAATCTTTAAATAAAATTTCTTTAGCAGATTTACAATCCACTCGAAGTAAAAATGGTTTATTTACCAAATCATGCTGAAACTTTGTGATACATAGCGCTATAGATAAAACATCTTTTTTCACTGTGCTATAATTCTTTTGAGCAGAGTTCCAGACTCCAAATGTAAATCTGACTAATTGTTCACCTCTCTCAGGGTTAATATGTTGCTTAAGGATTCCACTATAACCTAAATCAGAAGCATCAGTTTCGACGATCATGAAGGCTTCTGGGTTCGGGATACCTAGACAAGAAAGATTTTGAACAATCTTCTTAATATTTCTAACCGCCTCATTTTGTTCATCACTCCAAGGTGAGGGATTCTTTCTAAGGCGCCTATAAAGAGGTTCACAGACCTGCCCTATGTTTTGGATAAAATCAGACACATAGTTAAGGCTTCCTAAGAACCTTTGCAACTGGGTTTTATCCTTGATTTCATCAGGGAATTTATTTGAGAACTCTATGGCTCTACATATAGGCTTATGACTACATTGATATATGTCATGACCTAAAAATCTAATGAAAGTTTGGAAGAGCCTAATCTTTTTAGCACTTACCACTAGACCATTTTGTTTAACTACATTGAAAAATGTATTAAGATGTTTAAAGTGGGAATCGATGTCCTCAGAAAAATCAACACATCATCAATATAAACTATTGACATATAGGAATAAGGATTGAAAATGTTATTCATAATGGTCTGAAATTCAGATGGAGCATTCTTCAATCAAAAAGGCATGACATTCCATTCATAATGTCCAAAAGGAACATTGAATGCAGTCTTATAATGATCTTCATCCTTATTTTGGATTTGCCAGAATCCAGACTTCATGTCGAACTTGCTATAAAGATTTTCTTTATAAGTTCGTTTAAGAAGATCCCTTATGTTAGGGATTGGATGGCGGATCCATTTCAAGACAGAGTTGAGATGCTTATAACTGATTACAAGCCGGGGTGCTCCTCTTTCTTTCTCTGCACTATTATTAACATAAAATACTGAGCAACTCCTGGGAGAGTTAGAGGGGCGGATCATACCATTTTGTAATAAATGGTTAATCTCAGTCTTACATACTTCCAGCATTTCCTGGTTCATCTGAATAGGCCTAGCCTTTGTAGGGATAGTCCTTTCATCAAACCCATCATTATATGGAAGTGCCATAGAATGCCTTTTTATGTTCCAAAAGGCAGTAGGTAAATTAGAACAAACTTCGGCTTCAAATTTCTTTTGAAAGGAATTGATCTTAGCAACCATTCCCGGAGTTTTTAAAATTTTTTTAATTTGTTCAATTTTGATACCTTCTTTGAGAAAAGAAATATGAATTGAAAGACAATTAAGTTTAAAAATAGTTTTATTTTTTAAAAACAAGTTTTCTTCAGGCGAAATAGATTTTACAAAGGGAAAAAACACCTGTTGACCTAGGATGCAGGCACGAATCCCATCAAAATCATCAGTATAAGGTTTTAACTGATTAATAAAAGGTAATCCCAGAATAATATCTTTATTGATTTTTTTGATAATGACAAAATCATTCGTAAAGCAAATATTATTGTTGCATATATGGGCTTCGGACAATTTATAATCAATTTTCATCCACTCTCCTATAGCGGAATATAAACGAGTAGTACCTTTCTCAAGGTACTTGAGAGGAATTAGGCCTTTCACAATACAATTGCGATCATCCCCACTGTCAAGCAGTGCGATCTTGTTTAGCACAAAGTCTTTGGCAATCACCATCTTTATGGGGATATGCTGACTGAGAGATTTAATAGTAAACACGGAAGAGTTGGCTTCCTGTAGGGGAACTGATTCAATTTTTTCTCCTGGGAAGTTAGGGATAGGTTCCGTGTCAGTGATGGCAACAGATTTTCCTTTATCCGTTTGAGAAGAAACATCTCGAAGGACCTGAGAAGTAAGAGCTTCAATCTCTACCTTATTTAGGCGAGCCTTGATATCTTTGACTTGTTGCTTAAGAGTGTTCATCTCATTACGCAAGTCAGACACAGACGGCTCAGTAAGCTTATCAAATCTATTATTGACAGCCTTCATATCAAAGGGTTCTACAAATCTAAAGGACCTGTTCTGGGAGTTTAGAACAATTTTCTTCAATTCCAGAAGGTACTTGGCACGAGACTCATCGTCCTTGATATGGTCAATTATATCAAAGAGAAATTCTTTAGAATCCTCAGTGATTATGCGAATGGTATTGGTTATGCAATCACAAAAAACACCTTCACAAGATCCTTCACAAGAGTCTTCTTTTCCAGATTGACTCTCATCAGTTTCATATGCGACATTAATATTCTCTTCGTCACTATAGTCATCTGAGGAGGAGTACTCTAAATCTGAATTCCTATCATGGAGGATGGAAAAGAGTTTCTCCTTAGTGTCCTTATCCAGAACTAAAAGATTAATATTTTTCCTCTTCTTAGAAGACTTACATTGACTGTCTCTACGTCTTGATTTACCACAGTTCCAACAGACATCTTCCTTATGAGAGGGTCGATACCTTTTGGACTTCTTCTTAGGCTTATCAGGAAGAGTACTAGAACCGGGTTTAGACTTCCTAGATTTACGGAAGATCTTTTTATTAGCCTTTTTGGCAGATTTCGAAGGAGGAGCATCGATTTTACCGAAACCGAAATCTTTACAAAAGGTACACAACTCAGCACGAGTAGTGAACTTATCTTTCTTAAGCTGACTCTTAAGATTGAGATCGGTGCAGAGTTCTAACCCTACGACATTAATGAAACTAGCAGTATCACCATACATCATTTGACCATATGGGCTCTTTCCCTCACAACGATCTCTTATGTTAGTCCTCACCTTGTCTGTGAAAAGAGGAGGCAGACCACTGATAAAGATCTCTTTCCAAAAGTCACTATCACAATCTGGTCGAATCATGACTTTGGAGAGGAAGTTGTCTTCATACCACCAAAAGTCGGTAAGCTTGGGGCACGAAAGATTATTTAGAATTTCAAGACTTCTGTCATGAAAGAGTTTAGGCTCTTCCACAAAGTGTTTGGAAATGTGGTACAGGAGAGTGGCACAAGAATCTTCCTTTTGCTCGTGAACAACAGTGTCACTTCCACCTTCAGTCTTGATAGTGGGAGTCACAGTAGTTGCATGAAAGATTTCATGCTTTAGACTATCTGAGCAATAGTTATCCCACCATTGTCTAAGCACACCAGTAAAACCTGCCACAAGTATATTCGAGGCTTGCTTGTCAAAAGCTCCTCGTTACTTCTAAGCGGTTACAACTACACCCATCTCAGTGAGTTTGGTATATATCTGGTGTTTAGCAAGACCATCACTATTCTACTCGGAGATTTCTTGGACTGTGTGATGATTAGAGGCCAAATAAGAGTGTTCTTTGAACTGAATGTCCGCGAAAGAAGGACGAGAATTATAATTTTTTCAGGTATGGTATCTACCCTGAACACGAGAGACAGAGTCTTCAGTTAAGGTCTATATATTGGCTTTATTTTTACCAGTTCCAGACGAAGAACCAGACTCTTTAGAAAAATTAAACCTGCAAGCTTCCTATTTATTTCTTCAAGAAGGGTTCCAAAGACTTAGAACTCAGGATTTAGTTTTGGAAAATCAGATTTGACAAACTCAGGAGATTTGAAAATAGGATTAGGCTCAAACGTACTGAAACTAGTACTGGGCCTGGGAGAGAAGCTTGGAGAATTTAAAACAGGCTTAGTCTTGGCTTCCTCTATTTGCTGGGAAACCGTATGCAAAAGATTATTGGTATAGTTATTTTGTTCAATAACCCTATCCAAATCTTTATTTAAAACCATTAATTCAGTTTTATCACTCTTAAGTTTAAAAGGTGATGCATTAACGATCTGATTAGAGTGAGGGATTTTAATGCCCTCAAGCGCCAGGATGGTAGACTCTACGACCTTGTTAGTCTGAGTATACCACTTGTTGACCAATACAGAAAGAGATTCTCTCTGGTTATCAAGTTTGCCAGTGATTTCAAGCCATTTAAAAAACACAATATCGCATTTTAAATGCTTCGTATCAAAAATCCATTGTTTTGCAAACAAAGCTTGTTGAGGTTTTGAAAAGGTAGCATCATACCATAAAAACTTTAATCTATTTTCCGGTGCCAGCCAGAGAGATTTCAAAGACTTCTTGTCTGGAGCGAAAGCAGACTCAGCAGTAATAACACCCAAACCAGGGTCTGAATATTGCCTTGGGGGCTCCATGTCAGATGCTGTGGGACAAGAAGGTTCTTGGACCTGAGGTTTATAAAACACTTGAGGGATTTCTCCCGAAAAATCTACACCATCAACTTGACCTTTGTCAGCTGACCTAAAATAATAGGAACAATTAAATACTCCCTCCGACGGCCTGGAAGAAGTAGAACTAGCGGTGAAACTTCTACGGGGTCGGGAGTCAAGAAATTTAAAATCAACAGAACCATCCGAGTTTTGAATGATATGCTCGATCTGTCGTTTCTTAGAGTGAGAGGCAACATGTTGGGTAATGGCCTCGAAATGCCAATCTGTATTGGCCAAAAGGTCATTCCACTTGAGAAGACGAGGAACAAAGACGATACTATGCTCACGGTTTGCTTCCATTAACATAGTCACACCTTTGGTATTCTCTATCCTAGCTCTAGGAGCAAGGGTAGTTCCCATCAACCTGTAATAGACACGATAGATGACAGCTAATTCACGACTTTCGAATTTGCTGTTCATATTCCTGGTTTTGATATTGAGAGTTAATGTATCAAGGATATTAGGATCATTAATCTCAATGGAAAAATTAGGATAGCAATTGAAATAAACAGGGCCACCTGCATGATTACTTTCAAGAGCTCCTAACAGAGAGTCATCAAAATTAAGAAAATGTGCATCACGAAGTAAAGCACAAATAGGATTATTATGTCCTTTTCTAAACAAAGGCTTAATAGCAACTTGAACAAGTCCTATATGCAAGTAGTTAAAATTAGTTCTATATCTAATTATATCTTGCTCATTCAACAATTTTATAACTTCTAAAGAGCTATTTATGGCAATAGTTGACTCACAAGTTTTAATATTATGCTTTTTTATTAAAATAAAATGACCAATCTGGTAGATCTTATGAAAAGGTTCTTCAGGGATACTCCAGTTATCCAAATTACTTTCAGTTAATGCAATCTGAGTTGCACGAAAAGATAAGTTAACAGAATTTAGAACAGATTAAGAATTGGTCATGATAAAAACTACTATCCAGAAACACGAGGAATGCAAAGTCCAGGGGTCAGGGATAGAAAATTAAAACATTGTTAAGGAATATATTAAAATTAATTCATTTATCAAAGGTTTATTACCAGCTACAGCCAAGGTCAAGAATGAACATGTTCGTGATGGGGTTGTCCGACTTAGTGAGTGAAGAATACCAGTTTGCTATGTTTATTGGTGATATGGACTTGTCCCATTTGATGACCTATGCCAAACAAATGGAAGAGGAGAAATTGAGGAAAAGAAGGGGCCATGAGGCCAAGAGGGCCCATTTTTTTGGGTAAGTTCCAAAAGAGTGGTCGGTTCCATAAAGGCCAAGGGTTTTCTCATGCATTTCAAAGGAGGGTTGTCAATTACTTTCCAAGGGCCCATGGTATTGGTATTGTGGTTCCTAATGAGGTGTGTCCAAGGTGTGGAAGGGGTCATAAGTTCCCATGTTTGAGAGATACTAACGCATTCTTTGATTGTGGGGAGGTGGGTCACAAAAAGGTGGATTTCCTCAAAATCCCTACAAGGGAAAGGAGGTTTATCCAAAAGGTGCTACTATGGTTCCTTTGCAAAGAGGTGGCCAACAAGATGGTGCCCCAAGGCACAATTGGTTTTAATCTTTGCATGGGAGACAAGGGATTGACGAGGTCCCTAATGTTGTTATCGGTATGTCGAAAATCCTTGATTTTGATTGATATTATTGATTGATCCGGGTGCCACTCTTCCTTTTGTTACTCCTTTGTTGCCAAAAATTTCCATATTGAGCTCGAACTGTTGCATAAGTCATATGAAGTGTCTACTCCTATTGGTACATCTATTGTTGCTAGAAAAGTCAATAGAAGTTGTCCTATTTGTATCTTGCATAAAATATTGCCTCATGATATTGTTGAGTTAGACATGGTTGATTTTGATATTATTCTTGGGATGGATTGGTTGCATGCATACTGTGCTTCTATTGATTATAGAACCTATAGAGTCAAATTTCAATTCTCAAATGAACCCATCCTTTAGTGGGAGAGTCAAGATGTGGTGGTCAAGGGTAGATTAATGTCTTGCATTAAAGCCCGTAAATTGATCTCTAAAGGGTTTCTTTACCAACTTATGAGGGTTAGGGATGTGGAGTCTAAAGTCCTTCCTATAGAGTCGGTTCTGGTTGTAAATGAGTTCGTTGATGTCTTCTAAAATAACCTTACCGGTGTTCCTCCCAAAAGGGAAATAGACTTTGGTATAGATCTTGTGACACCCTATAACTCTATGCTCTTGGGTAACCATGGTTCAAGCCTCATTTGGTTAGGTTTGGGGTGTATTAGGTTCATGGAGACTCCTTGTTCCTAAAAAAGTTCAAGACATTCCTAAGAGTTGAGTTTTGGGTGATGGTTCATGCAAGCGTAATCTTTAAACAAGCATAACAGTTAGTGCATTTAGAACTGCGCAGTCCACTACAAGTCAAATGGAATCCCTTTGCATTAGTTTTCTAACACACTTGGTTTCACCTCATTCTGAGGTCGGATGAGGGATTTATGCCCGTTTTCATGAGACCCTCCTGTGCAGTGATGTCACACGGATAGTTTGATGAGTAGTATTCCCTTAGATGGGGTTTGGATAGCTTGGGGATGGAAAAGGTGATTTCTATCCAAAGAAATGGGACACCCTTTGAGTTAGCTTCGCAATATACTTCGTTTCTGCTCATTCCAATGTCGGATGAAGGAGATTTGATCGTTTTCGTGAGACCCTCTTGTGCAGTGGTGTCAAACAGACATCTTGACAACCAGTGTGGCCTTTGATAGGCCGTTTGGGGTAGCTATGTTGAAAAAGGCAATTTTTATTACTAAGGAAGGTGTCACAGCCAGTGGCACTGGCCATGTGGCTCACCACTGACCGTGTGGATGGCCACAAGGTGTGCCAAAGGAAGCTTGTTAGACTTGGAGATAATGTGCCTAAGGGTAGAACCACGGGCACTGTTGAGGGGCCATGTGGAAAGTTCCAACCCGTGACACCTAGGATGAGTTTCTTGATCTCTTTTTCTGCACTATATGTGGTGCAATGGAACACTAAATGGACTGTCAATCACCACACCACCCGTGAAGTAGTCCGTCAAAGTGACATCGACGCTAACGTTTTCTCAAGTGTTCCAATTCAATTTTTCTGTCTAAGTACTATCTCATAGGCACTCCACACGACCTTTGGACTATCACACGACCAGTCACTTTGCCAAATTTTCCATTCATTAAGTAATGGCATTTTCATAAATGCTAATTATTCTAATGACCCTTTTTGACTTCCTAGGCTATCTCAACATTCCTTAAAGACTTCAACCCTATTCCTAAGGACCCAATTTCACTACTCTCATCTCAATCACACTCCCAAATACTCTCAAAAGCTTTAATCAATCCCCTATTCAATTTCAAGGTAACCCAAGAATAAGATTAGATTCCAAGATCATTTCCAAATCTCCATTTTTCCCAATATCAATTCCAAGAAACTCTAAACCTACGGTCCAAAGCATTTCTTTTGTTGTGGATGATGTTATGATGATGAAATAAGAGTATGTATATGACGTTATGATGATCATAGAAGGAAAGTATGTGTATGATATCTCTCTATATAGTGTTGGATTGACCATAGCCAATTGAGGGATATGCCTTAATCACCATGGGAGTTAGGGTGTGACCATCCTCTAACCTATCAAGGGGTTGTACCTTGATAACCTATCAAAGGGTTTGTACCTTAGCATCAGGTTGATGGGGTGGTAGCATCACTAAACTATCAAGGGGTTTGTACCTTGGTAACCTATCAATGGATTTTTACCTTGGCACCAGGGTGATGGGGCGGCATCATCACTAACTTATCAAGGGGTTTGTACATTGGTAACCTATCAAGGGGTTTGTACCTTGGCACCACGGAGATGGGGAGGCATCATCACTAACCTATCAAGGAGTTTGTACCTTGGCTCTTGGGTGATGGGGCGACATCATCACCAACCTACCAAGGGGTTTGTACTTTGGAAATCTAGCTTAGTCTTTTCTACACATATGCTATCCTATACAAGAATGAGTTACTTAAGAATATTTTACTTAAGTATTGATCATACATGCTATATTATTATATTATGTCTATTGCCTATTGTTATGCATTTTGATTATGATGCCTATCTCCTGTTGCATTGCGTTCTTCATACTTAGTACATCCAAACGTACTAATGCATACTCTTTCCTAGATGATATCACTATGTAGGAACCGGAGCCCAAGTTGATCATCCTCCTCATCCACGTTGCTAGCCTGGTTGCTTTGTCTTGGACCCCGCTCTTATCTATGTCGTAGAGGTGTTTGTTTGACATGCTATATATCTATGATATGAAATTTGACTCTTTTTCTCTCGATTATGATGTTATGCAAGTTTTTCCCTTAGTCCCTTTGCCCCTATTCTTACTCTTTTAGGTCTTTTATATGCTTTTGAGTCCAATGATGTGTAATGATAAGTTAAGAGGCTTTTTTGGGGTTCCTTTGGGTTCCCCATTCTATGTCACGTCTAGGCCCTATTTTGGGTCGTGACAGATCTCCTCCCCGATACTCAGCCTATTTCGATTCCCGCTTACCATATGGCCCCAATGGAGTTGAAGGAGAAATTGGGGGACTTGTTATAGAAGGGGTTCATTAGGCCTAGCTAATCACCTTGGGGTTCACTAGTGTTGTTTTTGAAAAAGAAGGATGGATCCCTTGGGATGTGTATTGACTACCGGCAACTCAATAGGATCACCATCAAGAATAGGTATCCTCTTCCAAGGATAAATGATATGCTTGACCAAGGATTGATCTTCAATTCAGGTATCATCAAGTGAAGGTGAGGGAGTGTGATATTCCCAAGACCTCTTTTGGACTAGGTATGGGCATTATGAATTTGTGGTTGTCTTTTGGGTTGACCAATGCGCCGACCATCTTTATGGACCTAATGAATAGGGTCTTTCAGCCCTACATGGATTCCTTTTTTGTGGTCTTCATTGATGATATTTGATCTATTTCCATGGTAAGGAGGAGCGTAGGGATCTCTTGAAGGTTGTATTGCAAAAACTGAGGGAGGAAAATTGTATGCTAAATATGAAAAGTGTAAATTTTTATTAAAAGAGGTTGCTTTCCTGGGGCCTGTGGTGTTGGGGGATGGTATAAAGGTGGATCCTAAAATGACCGGAAATTGGCCTAGACCATTGACCCCGTCGGATATTAGGGGTTTCTTGGGCTTTGCGGGCTGCTATCGGAGGTTTGTGAATAGGTTCCTTTCTACTGCTTCCCCTATGAAAAAATTGACACAAAAGAAGGTTAAGTTTGTATGGACCGACGAATATGAGAGGAGCTTTCAAACCTTGAGAGACAAGGTTTTGTGCGCTCCTATATTGCTACTATCGGATGTTCTTAAGGGATTTGTGGTGTATAGTGATGCTTATAGAGTTGGTTTGGGTTGTGTCCTAATGCAAAATCGCAAGGTGATAGCCTATTCATCTAGGCAACTCAAAGTGCATTAAAAGAACTACCCTACTCATGATCTTGAATTGGCCATCATAGTATTTTCTTTGAAAATGTGGCGACATTATTTGTATGGGGTGCATGTGGATATGTTCACCAATCATAAGAGCCTCTAATATGTCTTCACTAAAAAGATCTCAACTTGAGACAAAGAAGGTGGCTAGAACTTCTTAAGGACTATGATATGTGTGTGCATTACCATCTCGATAAGCAAATATGGTAGGGGATGCTTTGTGTATGGTGTCTATGAGTAGCCTAGCTCATGTTGATGGTGGTGATAAGCAGATGGCTAGGGAGGTGCATCAATTAGCAAGATTGGGCTTTAGGTTGGAAGAGATTAGTAATGATGGTGTTGTTGTTGATGGTTGTAGGTCTTCCTTTGTTGATGAGGTGATAGCAAAATAAGATCTTGATTCCTCCTTGCTTTAATAGAAGGCCTTGGTGAAAAAGGGCAAAGTGGAGGTTTCTCCCAAGGGAGAGATGGTGCCCTTAGGTACCAAGCTAGGTTATGTGTGACTTTTGTTGATGATTTGAGGGAGAAAATCCTGTATGAGGCCCATAATTCTTCTTATTCCATCCACCCCGATTCCACAAAATGTATAGAGATTTGAGAGATGTGTATGGGTGGGGAGGAATGAAGAGGGACATTGTCAAATTCATTTTCGATTGTCATTATTGTCAACAAGTCAAAGTGGAATATCAAAGGCCGGGTGTCCTAACCCAAGATGTTGAAATTCCTATTTGGAAGTGGAAAGAGATAAATATGAATTTTTTGGTTGGGTTTCCCAAGACTAGAAAAGTTTTTGATTCCATATGGGTTGTGGTTGATAGGATGACAAAATCGGCTCATTTCCTACTAGTTGAAACCATATATGGGGCTGAAGATTATGCAAGGTTGTACATTCATGACTTGGGAAGGTTGCATGGGGTTCCTTTTTCCATCATATCGAATCGTAGTGCTCAATTTACCTCTCAGTTGTAGAGGTCCTTCCAAAGGGGTCTTGGTCCTAGAGTTAAGCTTTCTACGGCTTTCCACCCTCAAATGGATGGCCAAGCTAAAGGACTATCCAAGCCCTTGAGGAAGGATATGCTTAGAGCATATGTATTGGATCTTAAAGATAATTGGGATGATCATCTTCCATTGATTGAGTTTGCCCACAACAATAGCTATCATTCTAGTATCAATATGCCTCCTTTCGAGGCTCTCTATAGGAGACATTATAGAAACCGATTAGTTGGCTTGAGGTTAGTGAGTTAGCTTTGTTGGGACAAGATCTAGTTATGGAGGCTCATGATAAGGTTAGGATGATTACAGAAGATTGAAGATGGCTCAAAATTGCCAAAAGTCCTATATCGATATGAGGAGAAGGGATTTTGAATTCCAAGTTAGTTATTGGGTTTATTTGAAGGTGTCATCCATGAAGGGTGTGGTCTATTTTTGTAAGAAGGGAAAGTTGACCCCAATATATGTGGGTCCTTATAACTTGATAAGAAGGGTTGGAAAGGTAGCGTATGAGTTGGAATTGCCTAGAGATATAGATTTGGTTCATCCGGTGTTCCATGTGTCCATGTTGAGGAAATGTGTGGATGATATGAATGCTATTGCACCTATTAATGTTGTAGTTGTTGTTGATGATAATTTCACATATGAAGAGGTTCCGGTTCAGATTTTAGATAGATAAGTAAAGAGATTGAGGAACAAAGAGGTGGCTTCCATTAAGGTACTTTGGAGGAATCAACAAGTTGAGAGTGCTACTTGGGATATCAAAGCGGACATGCAAAACTGATATCCTTACCTTTCCCACTCCACTCAAGCATAAGGTATTGATGTAAGTCCTTTGTATGTCCTCAGGTCTTAAGTTCAGCCCTCATGTCATTGCATATGTTCATTTTTAAGTTGACAAGTTCATGATAATTTTAAAATTATAATGAGATTTTTTTTAAATGTTTTTTAGTGCATTGTTGCATCTGTATGTGGGCTGAAATGGTCATACTTGTGTCTTTCATATTTGTTTATTTGACATTTGGGGATGAATGTTCCCAAGGGGGAGATATTGAAACAATCCCAAAAAGTACTCGAAAATGTGCCTCGAAAGTGCCCGAAATCGTAATTTTCATATATCTAAAAATCCATAGGTTAAATCAAATATCTGACTTCATATTCTTGTTCAAGGGACAAAATAAATGGAAATTGAGTCTAACCCCAATTTTAGAGCAACCGTATCAAAATTCAAAATTTCCAAAGAGCTTTCCGTCGCCCCACTTGTTTTATTTTTTGTTTAGTTTTGACTTCAGCCGAAGACTTTTAAGTCTTGGGCCTAAGCATTCCCAAATGTAAAAATACATATACTTAGACATTATTCACCCTCTTATCATTCTAAATATTCTCCATCATTCAAACACTTAGCCAAATATTTTACTCATAAACTCATGACTAAAAACCCTTTTCGGATCTTAAGGATTGCAATCAAGCTTCAATTCTCCATCTCCAATCGTCATCAAGTTCATATCCAAAGCTAAGGTATGTGAACTTCTTTCATGGGTTTCTTTCATACATGATACCCAAGATTCTTTTTTTTTTTAAATTGCATGATTTAATATTGATTTACTCATGGATCTTATATATTATGAAAATCACTGCACATTATGTTGCAATTTATGAAATTGTGACTGTTTACCATGTTTTGCGCTATTAATCTAAGATCTATTATAAGATTTGAGGTGGGGAGGTGATGTATATTGCTTAAGGGTGTTACCAAGTATCTATATAAGGTTTTACGTTAAATTTTCTAGCATGATTTAAATCTTGAATTGCATGGTTTTACACTAGTATGCACACCCTCTAAATGTTTGATAAAATGTCAGGTTATGGCTTATTGAGGAGTTCAGGGACCAATGCTTGTTTTATGAGTTGAATGACTATATGATGATGAAACGATTATAGAATGATGATGAAATGTAAGTATGTATATAATGGTTATATGGTGATGAAATGAGGAGGAAATGATGATGAAATGTATGTATGTATATGATGACTAGATGATGATGAGAGGGATGAATGTATAAATGATATTATTCTATATAGTGTTGGATTGTGATCATGCCCTACTCGGGGGTTGTGCGCCAGGTAATCGTATCAAGGGGTTCGTACCTTGATAACCTATCAGGGGGTTTGTACTCCAGTCACCATGGGTGGTAGGGTGCGACTATCCATCAACCTAGTTGGGGGTTTGTACCCATTAAACTTGATGGGGGGTTTGTACTCCATCAACCATGTTGGGGGTTTGCACCTATCAACCCGTTGGGGGGTTTGTACGTCAATAACCTCATGAAGGGATTTTTACCTCATTTGCCTCTCGAAGCAGGTGATAGGTCTTGGATTACACCAAGAAATGGTCACTCCCTTCACATATGTTATGTTCTATGAAAGTATGATTTAATCCAAGTATCTTCCGTTCACGTCATATTGCCATATGCTCATCCATTGCCTAATTAAGCATTTCAGTTATAATGCATATCTTTGTTTGCATTGCGTCCTACATAGTTGATATATTTAAACGTATTAATGCATACTCTATGCCTACATGATGTCACCATGTAGGAGTCGGAGTCCCACTTGAGCATCCTCCACCACGTAGCTAGTACTACTTCACTCAAGCTTATTGGTAAGTCCTCTGTTCTGGGGACGTTACTTATGATCTCTTTCTATGTATTAAGACTTTCTCTTTTTTGACTTATGTATTGACTATGAGGGTGATCCCAGTTGCTTTGCCTTGGCCCTTGCTCTTATCTTATATAGTAGAGGTATTGTTGGACATGTCATGTATCTATATTATAAGCTTTGACTCCTTTTGACTCTTGATATTGATGTGATGAAGTTGTCTCTCAGTCTTGTTTATCCCGATTTACTATTTCTTTTGATGCTTTATTGATTTCCCGACCAAGGACATGTAATGAGATGCTAAGAGGCTTGCATGGGGTCCTTTCGGGTTCCCCATGCTCCATGTCACAACTAGGCCCTAGGCTTGGGTCGTTACACTGTGCTTGAACAAGCTTTTAAAAGGGATATGCACAATCATAGATTCATAAAATGATGAAATTCAATATTTCAAAGCTTAAATCATCTTAAAAACAATAGATAGACATAACCCATTTATTATTGGAATTTAAGGAATCATGATACTCAAAACCACAAATCAAAGTAAACAAAATTCATGAAGATTTCTTGAAAATAGTATGGGTCTCCTTGATTGGAAGTAACCAAGGATTGAAACCCATATACCTTTACAAAGATAAAGAAAAACCCAAAGAATTTGATGAAGAATTGAGTTCCCTTGCTCCGAAGTTGAAAATTCCCAAGAGTTCTTTGAAATCGATTCTATAGTGGCTTGAGTGAATTAGTCTTGAATGAGAGTTTTGGATTTAGTGTAGGAGAGGCTTAGGAATGTAAAGGGGGGTTCAAAGGTCTTAAACATCCTTGTAGATGGGTCAAAATATCAGAAACACATAAATAAAATGTCCCATTAATTTTTACCTGAAGCTTCACACGACCAGCTTCACGGGTCGTGAAGCTCCCCCGTCTAGCCCACACTTATTTTACGAAAAAGGACATAACTTCTTGCTCGGAACTTGAAATGAGGTGAGACCAAGTGCATTGGAAAGCTGATTAAAAGAGGATTAATTTGATAGGTTGTGGGTCACCCTGTTCATTTATTTCTAAGAGATATGACCATTTAAATTTGACCCTTTTATTGGTACTTATGAAAAACTTAGTCGACGGAATTCTTTTGAACTTAGCTTGACGCATGAGACCCATGATAGCCTTGAACAAAAAGAATAATCTTGATTTGAAGTCTTGATATTAGCTTGAGCTTGAAGATCCCATGCTTAGACAAGAAAATCTATAAATTGGGACCATAGCTTGACACTTAGAAGAACTTCGTGAGGGCAAGCTCCATGTTTGGCCACACGGTTCGTGTGGAGCTACACGGTCCGTGTTCTGTGCACATATACCAATATATAGTCAAAAAATACCTCCCACGCCATACTTTGAAGGCCATATGACTGGTCATATGGCAAGAGACAATCCTCACGCCTCGCGTGACTGGCCATACCCTAACACTTGGCTAAAAATTGATGGCTCAAGCCCAAGGCCATTCACATGGCCCTCCACACATCCGTGAGGTGTGATACTGCCTGTGTGAAATCCAAGTGTGATGATCCTTAGTTCAAAGTCCCACACCAAGGCCACATACTCAAAATTAAGGCCAAGTGTTGTGTCACTTGAGGCCACATGGCTCGTGTGACCTCAGACTAGCCATGTGGTCTCCCTTGAGACAACACTTGGTCCAAATTTTTTCCAAAACAAAATTCTTTGTCATGACTCAGCCTAGGGCGTAGACATGACTTGACGAATGGGGAGCCCCAAATAAACCTCTTACGATATCAATCACACATCCTCGGTCGCGGAAGAAAAATAACAACAACAAGAGATATAAATAAGGGAAACAAGAGTAAGGGAAGTTTTTGATAGTCATAAAACATTTCAAGAGACAAGCTCATAACATAAGCAGATCACTTGACGAACAACACCTCTAAATATTGAACGGGCGGGGGCCAAGACACTTTCCAGGATCACCCTCATAGTATAAAGAGTTCAACATAAGAAATATCATAAGCAAGAGTAGCATAGCTAGTGTCCCCGAACTTGAGGACTCACCAAAGCTTATCTTCAAGATGTCCAAAACTAACCACGTGAAGGATGATCATAAAAAGCTCCAGTTCCTACATGGTAACATCACGTAAGAATAGAGTATGCGTTAGTACGCTTGAATATACTAAGGATGCAGGATGTAATGCAACAAGAGATAGAAAACATAGTAAAAATGCATAAACATAAGCAAGAGATAGTGTAATATTAATATGGCATGCACGATCAGTGCTTAACGTAAAACATTCTTATTCATAATCAAGGAACGTGAATTCAATGTTGAATATATGTACACTCAAACCTTACACAAACATGCTTGAGATATGCCACATAGCTACCCAGTCGCCTTACAATATAACCTTTTCGGGGAGTGTTACCAATGCCCCCTACCTTACGACATAGTCTTTTTGGTAGGTAGCATAAGATGTCCTCCACTTTATGATATAATCTTTTATGTAGGAGCCATGAATTGTTCTACCTTATGATATAATCTATTCGGTAGGAACCATGAATTGTACCTTATGGCATGGCCTTTTTGGTAGGTGTGATAGGATGTCCTTACTTACGATATAATCTTTTTGGTAGGAGCCATGAGTCATTCTACCTTACAGCATAGCCTTTTCAATAGATATTATAGGATATCTCTACCTTATGATATAATCTTTTCGGTAGGAGTCATGAAAATATCTCATCAAACCAAAACATTCAAGTATCAAGAAAGAACTTCTCATTTTTCCAAGAACACAATAAAAATGGGAGCCCAACAATTCACTAGCAATGTCCTAAGTACTTTAATGAATTTAATACCCATATACATTTCCTTAATCCTCATAAAGTCGCTCGACTCATAAGCCATACAATAGATCATCAACAACTTCAAGAATCCATAAACGGACATTTTATCAAAACTTGGTGGGTGTGTAATGCTAGTTCAAAATCATGCAGTTCAAGAGTGAAATCAAGTGAGAAAACTTAATATAAATCAACCTACCAATACTTGGTAATACCCTCATGCAAGATACATTGAAACCCCTCATCAAATTTCATAATAGATCATAGATTTATAGCTCAAAACTACCTTAAATAGTCTACATTTTATAAAACTCCAACATAGTTCATAATCCAATATATAATAAGAATACTCATAGATAAATCAACTTGAAAACATGCAATTTACTTCAAAAGGAAGGTTGGGCACCATAGATGAAAGGACTCAATAATTGAAACTCACATGCCTCAAGTTTGGGGATTTCCTTGATTAAGATTTTAATGAGAACTTCAAGCTTGAATGAATTTCTTGATATCCGGAAATGACTTTGGGACACTTGAATTTAGATGAAATATTTAACTAAGTGTTGGAGAGGGTTTTGGGAATGTCCTAATTATATGAGGTTGAAAAATGAATAAGTATGGGTGTTTTTATGCATAGGAATGCTTGACCCCAAGACACCAAGGCCTTGGACCAAAACAGGAAAACTGCCGCAAAATTAACACTGGTCTGCACCCTGGCCGCTTCACGCTAGGGGCATGGATTCTCTGAGTTTTTTTTATAATTTTTTTGAAATAAAATCTCGCTACGGTTGCTCTAAAATCAGGGTTATACCCATCTCCCACTAAATTTTGCCTTCTAATCATGAATATGAAGCTAGATTTTCGATATCACACACGAATCTTAAAAAACAAAGAATATATGATTATGAGCATTTCCAAGGCACATATTTTTGGGACTTTTTGGGGCTTTTCAATATCTGCCCCTGGGAACACTCATCCCCGAATGTCAAAGAAGCATACATGAGAGAAGTATTCATGAAGATTTCAGCCCGACAAGAATGCAATAAATACACTTAACAACATTTTCAAAAATCTCGACATGAATATTAAAATCACCATAAACTCTTCAACACACACATGAATGCATGAAAGATGATATGTGGGTTGAAACTTAGGATTTAAAATCATAGAAAGGACTTAGTTTGCTATCTCAAGCTTGAATAGAATATATGAGGTACGGATATCGCTTTTTCATGCCTGTTCCAGCTCCCTAAATTGCACTTTCAATTTATTGATGCTCCCAAAGAACCTTGATGGAGGCTACACCTATGATCCTCAACTTGTTCACATGTATACACAACATCTCCACCAGGAACTCCTCATAAGTCAAATCAACCTTCACAACACCCAAAACATTAAAGTGTCTTACAACACTCGAGCCACCAACACATCTTCTCAACGTACTGAACCATATCCATTCCCATGGGCAATTCCAATTCATAAGAAACTTTACTAATCCACCTCAACACTCAATAAGGACCAACAAATCTTAGGCTCGATTCCCTTTCCTTGTAAAACTGGATCACACCCTTCATGGGTGGGACTTTCAAGGAACCCAATCATCAACACAAGTACAATTAGCCTACATTGGTATCTAAGTACACCATCTCCCCCTTGGGAGAAAACCTCCATTTCACCATCTTCCACCAAAATATTTAACTCTAGCAAGTGATATGCTATCAAAATATAACACATTTTATACCTAAAACAAGGAATTTTGTGATTTCTTTATGCAACTTTTTATGTTTTTTATGTGTTTTTGTGTTGTTATTGTTGAAAATGTAGGATGGCATGATTTCGGAGAAAAATTACAGATTTTGCTGAAGCACAAGACATATGAGCTTTTCTACGAGTCGTAACCCAAGGTATGAGTCGTATGGTGATCTCATAGTAAGAAACAGAGAGCAAAAAATTAGAAATATGCCAAGTGGAGTTCAGTCATGTGAGGCCACCCTACGAGTCTTAGGTCTTACAACAACTCGTACAGGTGGACTCGCAGCAGGAAACAGAGAGCCAAAACTTTGGACCAAAAACTGAAGACCTAGACTACGAGAGGAGCATATGAGTCATAGCCCAAGCAACGACTCATACCAGTGGGTCATATCAGTTGAGTCCAAAATGCCAAGAACCAGATATGAGACCTCAATTATAACTCATAAGTCACCCTATGAGTCATACCTGCGAGACGAACCAGATGCCAACTGTCTTTTCTGTGTAATGTTTAGGAAAAAATTATAAACACTATAAATACTTTAAGTTTGGAATTTATTTGAGAGAGACCAGATTCCAAATATTGAACATCACCTTTGAATATTCTCTCAAGAATATTGTAGTGTTCAAGCTTAGATTTTTATTTTCTCTGGGAAAACCCACTTTTAGAGAGTGCAAATCTCATATTATATTCATTCTCAGTACATCAAATTGTGGTTTGCAACTTGTGGTGTCTTCACTCTTAATTATTTTGGGTAAAATTCTCAACTATGTCCTGTATTTACATTTTAGTTGATTTTTCCTTTGCCATGAATAGCTAAACACTTATAACTTGGGGTTGTGGGAACCATGGGTAGTCGACTTGAGATGACATTGGTTTATTGCATTTCTATGATTGGTGTTTTTCATGTATTGTCTATTTTCCTTCATTTTAATTGTTGTTTGGCGGTAGCTAACACTAAACCCCGCCTACTATCACCATCTAGACCACGCTTTAGAAATTTCACCCCCTCCATCATATTGTAAAATATTAATCCTCTTTGAAAATTGATTTTCTACCTTTTTCTGAAACTTAACAAGTATTTCATATTTCCAATATGTGTTGTTTTTAGTTTTGAACCATTATCAACAACAATTTTATCAGAAGTATCGATCGACTTCAAGGAAGTGAGGGAAATAAGTTGGTGAGCCAATTTCACTTCAGGTACAATAATTTCACTCTGCATTAGTAGTGAGCTTGAGTTTACCTGATCAATTATAGGATTGGCCTCGCGAGTAGTGACTTTCTTTATTATATAGATCTTCTACATTGGATCAATAGGGCCTCATTCCTTCAAAAGAATAAGAGAGAGGAAGGGAAAATTTTGGAAGATTGTAGGCCCTTTCGTTAGAATAATTAATTAGGTCATCATCCTAAGCACTTGAATATTGGACAGGTTAATTACCTATAGAATTTATCATATGGTGTTGTGCTTTTCCTTTGTATCCTCAAAGTTTACTATAGCTAGGACATCTTGAAGATTCATCAAAGCCTGATAAGAGACATTTTCATCAATAGAAACACTCAATGTGATTGTTTCAAGAAAATATTTTACAGGGTGATTAGACATTCTTACCTTTCCAGGAGTTCTACCTTAGGCAATTAGAAGGTTTGACCAACGGCTGGACGAAATCCTCCAACACCTCGGCTAAACGTTTGATCTTGGAAAGTCATATTGTGATTTGGTTGAGTATCTTCCATTATATCATAGTTGAGTATCATACTATGCGGAGTTAGCTCATTCAATTCAGAAAACAAATGTTTGTACAAAACCCAAATATCCCCCTTTCTAGGGAAAATTGTATTAAAACATGAAACGACACCAAAAATGTGCCTCGAAAGTGCCCATAATCATAGTTTCTATATATCTAAACAATCTGACTTCATATTCTTGTCCGGGGGGTTAAATTGAGTGGAAAATAGGTCTAACCCAAATTTTAGAGTAACCGTATCAAAATTCAAAATCGCAAAAAAATTTATTTAGGAAGGTCAACTTTAAAGGGGCATATATCTTAGAACAAAAAGAACTCGGTGTCTCGTGACCTACCAAATTAAATCTCTTTGAATTAACTTTCCAACACACTTGGTTTCACCTCATTCTGAGTTCGGATGACGAATTTATGCTCGTTTTTGTAGAATCATATGTGCAAAAATTTAAATTCCAGTAAGTAATTTGTGTTGCTTTTGTGACGCAAAGCAGTGTTATTTTGGTCCTTTCTTTTGACTTCAGTCCAAGACTTCCAAGTCTTGGGCCTAAGGGTTCCCATACTTGAAAATACCTTTACTTAGCGTTATTTCACCCTTATATCATCCTAAACATTCTTCAATACTCATTCAAACACTTAAACTAGTATTTCTCTCAAGATTGAAATTCCAAAACCTTCATTTAGATCTAAGGATTTCTTCAAGCTTCAAGTCTCCATTAGAACCATCTTCAATAAATTCTCCAAAGCTAAGGTATGTGCATTCCAACCGTTGGGTTCTTTCACCTGTGGATTCCAATCCTATTTACTACTTAAATTGCATGATTTAAAGTTTATTCACTCATGCGTATTGATTATTATAAATTTCAATGCACAGTGAATTGGGGTTTCATGAAAATGTGATTATTTTTGCATGTTTTGAGCTATAAATCGTAGATCTATAATTCCTCTCATGAACCTTAAGTTGTCTAGAAGCATAAGCTATCACGTTTCACCTGTATATCAACACACAACCCAATCTAACTCTAGACGGATCAAAATATATTACAAAATCTGCTATTTCACCAGGCAGAATCAAAAGTGTTGCAATAGTCAACCTTGTTTTCAACTCTTGCAAGCTTTTCTAAAATTCATCAAACTATTGAAACTTGACCTTTTCTAAGTCAGTCTAGTCAATGGTAAGGACATAGAAGAAAACCCGTCATCAAATATATGGTAGTAACCTACCAAACTCAAGAAGATCCTTATGTCAGTTGGATATATGGGTCTGGACCAGTTCTTAACTGCCTCAATATTTTGAGTATCCACTCGAATGCCATCGCCCGAGACAATATGGCCTAGAAAAGCCATAGACTTGAATCAAAGTTCACACTTGAAAATTTTTCATATTGCTCATTTTCCTTGAGAGTCTGTAGAGCGATTCTAAGGTGATTTCCACGCTCCTCATTATATTTAGAATACACCAAAATGTTGGCGATAAGCACAATCACAAACATATCAAGGTACTGTCTGAATACTCTGCTCATCAGGTCCATGAAAGTTGTAGGTTCATTTGTCAACCTAAAGGATATTACAAAAAACTCATATTGACCATATCGTTTTCGAAAACACATCTTTGGGATATCATATTCTCTTACTTTGAACTGGTGATAGTCTGATCTCAAATCTATCTTGGAGACAACAGCGGCACCCTGAAGTTGATAAAATAAATCATTTATCCTTATGAGGGATACGTATTATTGATTGTTACCTTATTCAATTGGTGATAGTTAATACACAATCTGAGAGACCCATGTTTCTTTCGCATGAATACGAAAGGAACACCTAAGGAGAAACACTCAGCCTAATAAATCCTTTCTCTAGTAAATCTTTCAGTTACTCTTTTAACCCTTTCAATTTAGCAGTGCCTTCCTATAAGGTGGAATAGAGATATCTTGAGTATTAGAGAAAACATCAATCTCGAAATTAGTCTCCCTATCAGGAGGGACTTCAAGCAAATCTATGAGAAACATTTTGGGAAATTCATTCACAATCGGGACTAACTCAAGGGTAGGAGGCTTAACATCCTCAGACTTAACTCACATAAGGTGATAAAAACATCCCTTAGAAATTAATTTTTTGTCCCTAAGGTAGGAAGTAAACTTACCTTTAGGTGCAACCGAATTTTGTTTCCACTCTAAGACTAATTTATTTGGGAATTGAAATTTAACAGTTCAAATTCTATAATAAATGGAGGCATAGCAGGTGTGAAGTCAATCCATGCCAAAGAACACATCAAAATAAAATATCTCCAACTCTATCAATTCAGCAAGGGTATCCCTATGATGGATGGATACTATACTATCTCTATAAACTCTCTCGACTAGAATAGACTCCAGCAAAAAAAGGTTCAAGCAAACACTTAGAAAGAATTTCAAATATAAGTTTCATATATGGTGTCACAATTGACAAGGTCGCACCCGGATCAAGCAAAGCACAACAGTAAAAAGTAAAGCCTCGAAGCATACTAGTCACAATATCTGGTGCAACCTCTTGGGCCTATTGATTCACAATCGCATACAAAAAGTTTGTTCTACTACCTTCCCCTGGTGCAGCACCTTTCTGATTACCCTCGGTTGATGGTGTTGTAGTATAAGTTGGGCCTTATTACACGACATCAGGTAGTTCTTCTGAAAGTGACCCTTTCAGCACACTTATACATCCATTTCGTCTCTCTCTACACTCTCCCAGATGCATTCTTCCACATCTTCCACAAGGTGGCTTTTCTCTCCAACCTAGGGTCACATTAGCCTGTGACTTGGGACCCTGTCCTAAGGTTCAACTGACCTTAGTACTATTGATCATACCGATTATTTGAATATGGTGCACTAGCTGAAGATAGTGGGGACATGGAGGTCTTTTTTGAAAACAGGACTTATCTCACTTATTCTGCTTAGATTGGCTACGCTCAGGCCCTTTTGACTTAGCCTTCTTATTCAAATTCTCTTCTTTACCCCTCTTCTTTTCATCCTCACGTTTTTGGGCATACACCATGAGTCTAGAGATGACCATGCTTTGGATCAACATAGTTTCTTTACATTCCTTCTTCACATGTTTAACTAAGCCAGATATGAACTTTCTCATTCTGGCTCTCATGTCCTGGACCATCTCTAGAGCATACCTTGATAGTTGGATGAACTTTAGACTGTACTCTTTAACTGTAAACCCTTGTTAATTTACGTCCTCAAACTCTTCAATCTTGGCCTCCATCAACTTCTGAGGAAAGAAGTGATCGAGAAAGACACTCTTAAATACACTCCACTTATATCCTTACCTCGACCCTCTTCCCACTTGTTATACCTAATGTTGACTACATCCTTAAGCTGGTAGGAAGCAAGTTTAACTCCCTCAGTCTCAGTCACACACATCACTTTCAGAACCGTCCATATCTTATCAATCAAGTTCTGTGGGTCTTCCTCAACCTATAAACCCAGTATTTAGGTTCATCCTCAAGAAATTCCTAAGTCTAGTTGTAGTAGTCGGGTCTTGGGAGCTGGAACTAAGAGCCTGTGAACTTTGATTGCTCCTCTGGACGGCTACCAGTTGAGTGAGCATGGTGATAGCTCCTCTGCCATCAGCCTCTATTGTCTGAGAAGATGAAACAGTTGGTGCCTGTGGAATCCCAGTGGCTCAAGAAGGTTGACCCTGGCCTCTCATCTCCATCAAAGTAGGGACCTCTAGTGAGAGATTCTCAGTTTTAGAGGCTAAAGAATCTCTTTGGGTGACAGTCACATAGGTGGCATGATATGCAAACACGTAATGCACGAATCAGATAGATACTTTAATATAGTTAAACTCTATTGAACAAACTCAAAATACAAAAAAATGGTAATAATGTCATGACCCAGACGTAGGGTCTAGTAGCGATATGGTGAATGGCAACCCAAGAGTCTCCAGACAAGCCTCAAAGTATCCATATTCACATCATTGGTTCAAAAGCATACACAATTAGTAAACACATAGTTCTAAGGGATGGAAAAGTAGGACTCACTATGGGAATATCATAGGGAAAAGGGAGTAACATGACTTCACATAGCACATAGAACATAAAGACTAAGGAGCAGGTAAGTATGACTCACTCTATGGGGGAAATTGGGGACTTAGGATCTTTCACATCATACACATAATCATATCATAATACTCATAATCAACCCACATAAAGATATCCAATTGATAGCCATATCCATAATCAAATTCCTGAATAGAACACTTATCATATAAACATACAAGAGTCTACAAGATGTCCAACAATGCCTCTAGTCATAAGATAGGATGGGGGCCAAGACATGTCTCACACTCAAAGTAAATAACACAAATAAAAGCAACATTGGTAGAGGAATGGTGGATTGTCCATGGAAAATAGCACTCTCCACAACAAATTTCTCAAATTTGATCTAGTATCAACAGTTGATAGAGGTAATCTTCAGTCCCGACATGGTTAGATCATGTATGCAAAAGTATTCGTTAGTACGTTTGAATGTACTAAGTATGCGGGCATGCTACGCATATGACTTATCAAAACTTGCACTTCATTGTTAGATGACAAGGGCACATAGTATAGAAAGAATCACATATCCAAAGAATAGTAGTATATAATATGCAATGAAGTCCATGATGCATGAAATGCAAAATGCTCATACATAGTGGGGATGTGAGCTCAACAAACATGAGTAAGACAAAGCGAGCCATTACTTGGAATTCTGATGAAAACCCCTCAATGGCAAAGAGATGGTCTACTTGACAAAGGTAAACCATACTTCACCTTATAGGAGGAACACACATTTTGTATGAAGCAACCTTCCTTATGGGAACACATCCCATTTCAGAGAGGATTTTTGCATAATATCATATCATATTATACTTCACCTTATGGGAACAATATTCATTTCTTATGAAGCAACCTTCCTTACGGGAACACATCTCATTTTGGATAGGGTTCTCACAACCTATGTTAGGCACATAGTTCACGAAAAGGGAGGGAGCCCTCAATCCATCAGTGCTAGGTCATCATCCTACAAGAATACTTATACATATACATAGTTTCAAAAGATGTAATAGTTATGTCAAATCCATTCAGTGCACATTTGGGCTCAAAAGGTAAACACCATTCATAATAATTCGTACTTAGGCTCAAATGCCAAATCATAGTTCATAATTCATAATACTCATGCATAGGAATAGCTCATTCATATATACAAGATGGTACAAGCACCTAAAATGCTCAAAGAGCCATAATCATGGACATATATGTGATCACATTCTTGTCATAACCAATATCTTATCCAAAATCATATATATAAACATAATTGGGATTAAACCATTTCATCACTTTCATAAAATTCATCGTTCATGAATGTATATGTTATAGATGAGATGCGAATTGCATGGGTAATATAGATTCAAACTAAATTTGACAATACATTATAAGACTCAAGTGAAAACATAAGTAAAATTCATATTTAAAACACAATATAGACTACTTATGCATAAATCAAGATTTGAAGAGGACACGCACATTCATATCTTCATAAATTTAATGAAAACAATCATAATAGGGTTTAAAATAACTTAAAATCATAAAATAAAGTACAACTCACACACCAATTGAATTTAAATAATCATAATAATGAAAACCCATATTTAAAGTAAGTTTAAATTCATGAAAATTTTCTTGAATAAAGTTTGGGTCTCCTTGATTGGAAGGAACCAAGGATCAATTCCAACATACCTTGACAGAGGAAGGAGTTTCAAGAGAAATTTGGAGAAGAAATGAGCTTTCCTTGATTCTAGAGACTAAGGGTTAGTCTTGAATGAGGGTCTTGAATTAGTGTAGTAGAGATTTAGGTATGTAAAAAGGGGTCTAAAGGTCTTAAAAAGCCTTGGGGATGGGTCAAAATAACAAAAACACCTAAATAAAATGACCCTTTAAATTTTACCCAGAACTTGTCACAGCTAGCTTCCCAGGTGTTGAACTTCATAGTCCATGAATGTGCTACATTCTAAGAAAAAGGCAATAACTTCTTGCTCCGAACTCGGAATGAGGTGAAACTTGATGCTTTTGAAAGCTAACTCAAAGAGCTTCAATTTGATAAGTTGTGAGCATCACAATTCATTTTGCACTAAGATATTAGACCATTTAAACATAACCCTTCTATCGGTACTTATGAAAAACTTGGCTGATGGAATTCCTTTGAACATAGCTTGATGTAGGAGATGCATAATGGCCTTAAACAACATAAATAAGCTTCAATTTAGGGCTTAAAAATGAACTTATCTTTAGCTTGAAAATCCCATACTTAAAATTTTTCAATGAAGTCACCTTCATGGGAGGTCACACGACCGTGTAGTGTCACACGAGCCGCGACACTACCCATACCCCTCTCCTTAGTAAATTTCCATGATATAGTTACGAGACGGTGATTCCATATTTAGAAAAATTTTACTCTGAAAGCCTTACAGGTTGCCACACAGGTCGTAACACCCAACACGAGCCGTGAACTTGGCCATGTGACCATAATTGGTCAAAATATTGTGGAATTTAAACCTGTGGCCACCAAACTCCCACCACACCATCCGTGAAGTGTCACACGAACCGTGAGGAGTCCAAGTGTTGTGAACCTTAGTTAAAAACACCGCTTTTAGGGGTCAAACATCCTCCAAATGCCAAGGGCCACTCCATGGAGGTCCACACAGTTCGTGTGACCTAACACGGACCGTGAATACTTCCATGGAGCGTCAGCTAAAACTTTTTCGGAACCAAATGTTCATGCTCCATTGAGGTCGTAGAAAGTCCGTGTCCTTATAGGTAACTGTTCCTAATGTCCTATAGCCTCTAGCTTACAAAGTTTGGTGCACAACACACCTATAAACAAGAATATACTAGAAACGGCTTTATAAACTCTCTAGGACTCTTGAGCACTGTGCTCTAAATATCATGTTTGAGTGACCGACACTTGAAGAACCATTGCTAATTCCCCAAGAGAACCACCTGGCCTCATCATCATGTCATACTCAATAGCAGAAGAATGCTCAAGAAAATCTATTGGTTTAGATAAATAAGTATCTTTCAATAATAGTTTCCAATAAATAAATTTGAAAAATAAATAATGATCTACTATCTCTACTATATGTTTATGAATTCTCTATACAATCTAGGAGGTGCAAAGACAAGTCCCGGGCTACCACAAAATGAAATACTTATAATACTCAATAAAAGAAAGAAATCCATGACTCAACTTAGCAAAGGATGAAAGATTTATATAGTAAAACAATGCTCCTAAAAACACCTCTAGCATGCAACTCAGTTAAATGAGTTATGTATAATCTGGGAGTTACTCTAACTGAGAACCATAACATATGACCTGGTGATGATATAACATTTGCACTATCATTGCCTCAACCATCCAATACTTGCCAAGGCAAGGGATATCAAAGCAATCTGGATCCAAAATAAGTGTCCATCTTTTTGGGACATAAAAGGCATAGCCCCTATCCTATGTTGGTGACGTAGTTTATGGGTTTGAGTTATATTTACTCATACCCATAATAGTGCTCAGTGCTCCTCCAAGTGACTCAATATGCTCATATCGATCAACTCACTCTCATCTTTATATTTACTCCAATCAAACTCCATCAATTTGCTCAACAAATCAACCGATAAGGACCATCAATCATGCATGATATTTGGACTCATTAATCATTCAAAACTCTAACCCAAACGTTCATTTAAACTCCGATCAATCATGCTAATCACATAAAAATATGTAAGATGCTCATCATATACATGTACAAGTGATATGCTCCTCATACTCATGTTACTCAACTCATACATTCCAATTATGATCTCAATTTATTCAATGCAACAAGGATTACATAGAATATAATAATTTAAGGTTCATAATGTGAGCATGAATTGATGTTCCAACTTCATGAAATCAGCATGCAATTTATCGATTTGTTCATAATATATGTATGAAAATTCAGTCATAAAAAAACATAACACGAAGATTAGGATTAAGAAATATTACTAATCAATTCCTACACACCAATTCTAATCATGTGAACAAAAGGGAAAGTGGATGAACTCTATCCAACACTTTAGGTAGCTTTACATACCTAGAAAAAAGTTTGACAATCAATTTGAATAGGTTTCTTCTCTAATCACTTAAATCTCTAGCTTTTTTTCTCATCCTCTTAGCCCTACTCTTTTGTTAGACTACATTGAAGACTTAAAAATGGGTTTGAAACCCCTTTTTAAGTCAAAAATAACTTGTATTAGTAATGAGTTAAATTTAGGAGGGGTAGGAAAAGTCTCGATTGCCCCTTTAAAAATTGAAAATTTTGCACTGTCGAAGACCTAGTCCGCGTCGTGGACTTGGTCCATCACAATACATTTTTTGTGCAAAGTTTTTCAATAGATGTTCTAATCCCATAGAAAATAATGGAATCACAATTTTGTGAAAATCAGCAATAAGTTTGTGTCACTGATGTGTCGGGCACTTTTTTGAAATTGCAACTTTGCATCCAAAAATTATCTTTTGGTTCGGTTGCTCTAAAATTCAACCAAGACTAATTTTTCGTGCTGATCACGATTCCAGCTTGCATTTACCAAAAAACTTTGGGAGGATGCGTTATGCAAGCGTTCTCTCACTCTCACCTAGAGATATTTTGGTAATTTTACTGGGTGTAACTCCCTATTTTCTTGAAACACACTCTAAGGGAAGCCAACACATTGGCTCTTTTTTTTGGGCTAATTTATCTGTTAATTTTTCAAGTATTTATATGGTGGAAAATTTTCAATATATTCTAATTCTAGCAAAGAAAATTGTGAATATAGATAAAATTAATTTGCCTCATTTAAGGCTTACTCCAATAAACAACATAAAGTAGATTTCAATTGCACCTATCGTTTACGTTGAATACCTCTTTGACCGAAAGAAGAGGAATCATTGAACTTCTTGGCTGCATATCTTTGTTATTCAACATGTCAAAACACTCTTCAACATCTCTTGCCATCTAATGAAACTATCTATCTTCCTTCATACGCTGAAAAAAAAACTAATAAAAGAAAGTCAAATCAAGTATTTTTTCCTTAATTGTAAATCTATACATTCCATTCTTTGCATGTAAACTTTATACTAAAAAAATCATATAAAGACAAATTTAAATGAAAAGAACTTAGTTTTCTTGAGTCATGATTTAGCATATAGAATAAAACAAACAAAGGAGGATATATAGGAAAAGGGGAAACCACATGTTTTGCAAAGAAATAACAAAAAATCAAAGAATTTTGAATTTTTTGGATTGTTACTAGAATAAGTAGTATGTGTGAAAATGTTTTCTGAATTACACAAATCAATGATGTGAACAAAATTAGTTTTATGTATATGATAATAATAATTATGAAACTCCACTCTTCCTTCTGTGGCTTCTAATACCATGAATGATACAAGGAAACTTCACCCTTTCAAATATTTAGTAAAGACCCTACATATGTATACTATAGACTTACCATTATTTGAAGAGTCAATGAGGGAGATTGCAGTATTTGTTGGGATATTTGGACTTAAAAAGGATCGTTGTCTACTATGTACTTAGATAGGATCTACTATGTACTTAGATAAAAATAATAATAATCTATATCTATATTATTACTAGTTTTGGTACAAGCATTGCATGTGTGTGTCATATTAATATAAAAATTGCATTTATAATGTAGGCAACTTTACCTCTACTGATCACGAAGATAGAGAGACCTCCTCAATAACCTTGGACTTGATGAAATTTAAGAAAAGCATTGAAAATGATGTAAAAAACCATTAGAAATTAAAGATCGTGAAACATCAGTATAAATAATAAACTATTCAAGCTTTTTAAAATGTTAAAAAAAAAGAATAATTTTGATAAATCACTTTAAAAAATGAGAGAAGTCCAAAAAATTAATCCCAAAATTGAAAGGTATAGTATTAAACTCATTGTTTATCACATGCAACCAAATTGAACCAAATGGGATGGACACTTTCATTTCAGTACTTTAGAACTACCACTGTTAGTACCTCCTACTGCCTCAGTAATAACTCCATCTTATGCCAAATTAATATTTGTTCCACTATCACCACCACTGTCAACAGGAGCAAGAGAAAGGGGAGGATTATTTTTTTTTCTTTTTTCTACCTCGTCCTTTTTTCCCTTTTACTTTTTCAATAATATTACTGGTACGAATTTACAATGCTTCTATAGCTTGTGAAATAACTAATTATTGAACAACATTTTGTTTGCTAAATTTGTGTTCCTTAAATATTGGGGAAGGCACCTATTCCTCATCATCTTCATTATCATCATCGTCGACATCGTCATGATCTCTACGATCATCAAGATTGATTAGTGAAGTCCTATTGAACTTTTGAACAGAGTCTTTGGCTTTGGATAATTTGGTAGAATTTTCCAAAGTGAGAGTCAATTAACAACTATAGATTAGTCCCTTTTTTATGTATATGTTGAATTACTTAAATTGTTCATGTTCAAAATACTTTGAATTCCCATAGTGAAAAAAAATACTTTGAATTCCCATAGTCAAAATACTTTGAATTCCCATACTAATTCTTGCTAGATATGCTACTGAGTCCTCAAAGAAAAATAAAACTACTGAACCATTAGATGGGTTGAATGACTTATGGAAACCATTGAATAAATTTGTAACAAAAGGTTTCACTTTGGACAATTCTAAAATATTATTCAAGGCCAAAGAGCATGTTACAAAGTTCATTAGGGCTCCACTAATCGATCTTGATGATCATGAAGATCATGAGGGCGTGGACGATGATGATGAAGAAAATGACGAGGAGTATACGACTACCCCAAAATTTAAAGAACACAAAGTTAACAAATAAAATATTTTTCAAAAGTCAGTTATTTTTCAAGCTATAGGAGCATCATTAATTAGTAAAAGTAATAATACTGACAAAAGAAATGGAAAAAATGAACAACGTGGAAGAAAGAAAAAAGAAAGAAAGAATCATACTCCTGCTCCTGCTTCTCCTGCCGGTTGTGGTGATGGTGGAACAAATGTTAATGTGGCAAAAGTTGGAGTTACTACTGATGTAGCAGGAGGTACAAGTAGTGGTAGTGCTTAAGCACTGAATGAAAAAGTCCATCCCATTTAGTTAAATTTTCTTGCATGTGATAAGCAGTAAGTTTAATTCTATCCCTTGTAATATTTTTGTTGGGTAACCCCAAAAAAATTGGAAGGTACAAAAATAAACTTGTTGCTTATCATATGTAACCAATTTAATCAAATCATATGAACTCTTTCATTCAGTTTTCCAGAACAACCACTATTTGTACCTCATGCTGCCTGAATAGTAACACTAACTTGTGTCATATTAATATTTGTTTCACCATCACCACCACCGTTAGCAGGAGCAAGACTACGAGGATTGTTTGTTTTTTCTTCTTTTTTCCACCCCGAACTTAGTTCGCTTTACCTTTGTGGTTATTATTACTATTCCTAATTCATGATGCTTCTATTGCTTGCACAACCACTAATTTTTGAACAATATTTTATTTGCTAAATTTCTGTTTCTTAAATTTTTGGGAAGGTAGATACTCCTAATCATTTTATTTATCATTATTGTCCACATCATCATGATCTTTCTGATGATAAAGATTGATTAGTGGAGTCCAGTTGAACTTTTGAACAGGTTCTTTGCCTTTGGAAACAAATTATCCAAAGTGAAGAGTCAATTGATAAGTACAGAATAGTCCCTTTTCTTATGTATATGTTGAATTCCTTAGCTTGTTCGTGTTAAAAATACTTTGAATTCACTTAGTGAATAAATAGTGTACAAACTCTTGTTATCTCTTGTTGAAGGTTAAGAGTAATGTTGGCTATGTTGTTGAGTCCTCAAAGAAAAACTTGTTGAGTCCTCAAAGAAAAACTAAGTATTGAACCATTGGATGGGTTGAAAGACTTAGGCAAACTAGTGAACAAATTCATAACAAAAGGTTTCACATTGGACAATTCTAACAAATTATCAAAGGCAAAAATGTTGTTCCAAAGTTCATTGGGACTCTACTAATCCATCTTGATGATCATGAGGAAATGGATAATGATGATGAAGAAAATGATGAGGAGTATATGACTTACCCAAAATTTAACGAAACACAAAGTCAGCAAACAAAATGTTATTCTAAAATCAGTTATTATTCAAGCTATAGAAGCACCATCAATTAATAAAAGTAATAATACTGACAAAAGAAAAAGGATAAAAGTATAATGTGGAAGAAAGAAAAAAGAAACAAAGAATCCTTCTCCTGCTCCTACTCCTACTGGCGGTGGCGGTGATGGTGGAACAAATATTAATGTGGCAAAAGTTCAAGTTACTACTGAGCAGCAGGAGGTACAATGTAGTGGTAGTACTCAAGTACTGAATGAAGTAGTCCATATCATTTGGTTAAATTTGCTTGCATGTGATTAGCAGTTAATTTAATTCTATATCTTATATTTTTTTTGTTGGGTAATGCCAAAAAAATTGAAAGGTATAGAATTAAATTCACTACTTTTCATATGAAACAAAATTGTACTAAATAGGATAGAGTCTTTCATTTAATACTCTAGAACTACCACTGCTTGTACCCCCTGCTTCGTCAGTAGTAACTTTAACTTATGTCATATTGATATTTTTCCACCAACACCACCAAAGTCAGCAGGAGCAAGTGCAGGAGGAGGATTGTTTGTTTCTTTTTTCTTTTTTCCACCTCATCCTTTTTTCCCTTTACTTTGTCATTATTATAACTATTACTAATTTGTGCTGCTTATATAGCTTTAACAACAACTAATTTTTGAACAACATTTTGTTTGCTAAATTTGTGTTCCATAAATTTTAGGAAATGCACATACTTATCATCATCTTCTTTATCATCATCATCCGCATTCTTATGATCTTCATGATAATCATGATTGATTAGTGGAGTCCTATTGAACTTTTAAAAAGGGAATTTTCCTTTGGATAATTTGTTGGAATTGTCCAAAGTGAAGAGTGAATTGATAACTATAGACTAGTCCATTTTTTATGTATACGTTGAACTTCTCATCTTGTTTGTGTTCAAAATACTTTTAATTCCCTTTGTGAATAGAAAGTGTACTAACTCTTGTGATCTCTTGTTTAATGTTAAGAGTAGTGCTAAATATGTTGCTAAGTCCTCAGAGAAAAACAAAAGTGTTGAACCATGGGATGGGTTGAATGACTTATGGAAGCCATATAACAAATTGGTAACAAAAGGTTTCACTTTTGGCAATACAAAGAAATTATCCAAGGCCAAAGTACATGTTCCAAAGTTCATTAGGACTCTATTAATCAATCTTCATAATCATGAAGATCATGAGGTCCTGGACGATGATGATGAAGAAAATGACGAGTATATGACTTCCCCAGAATTTACGGAACACAAAGTTAGCAACAAAATGTTGCTCTAAAATAAGTTTTTTTTGAAGCTATGGAAGCACCATCAATTAGTAAAAGTAATAATACTAACAAAAGAAAGGTGAGAAAAGGACAACGTGGAAGAAAGAAAAAAGAAACAAAGAATCCTACTCCTGCGCCTGCTGGCAGTAGTGGTGATGGTGGAAAATTATTAATGTGGCAAAAGCAAGAGATACTTCTGAGACAACAGGAGGTACAAGTAGTGGTAGTACTGGAGTATTGAATGAAGGAGTCCAACCTATTTAGTTAAATTTTCTTATATGTGATAAGTAGTGAGTTTAATTGAATCTCTTACATTCTTTTGTTGGGTAAATCCCCCAAAAAATGAATGGTATAGAATTACTATCACTGCTTATTATATGCAACCAAATTAAACCAAATGGTATGGACTCTTTCATGCAATATTCTAGAACTACCACTGTTTCTCTATAGTTACTCTAACTTGTGCCATATTAATATTTGTTCCACCATCACAACCACCTTCAGAAGTTGTAAATGCAGTTGGAGAATTGTATGTTTCTTTTTTTTTTCCACCTTGTCCTTTTTCCCTTTCCTTTGCCATTATTATTACTATTACTAAATTATGGTGCTTCTATAGCTTTAACAACAACAAATTTTTGAACAACATTTTGATTGCTAAATTTCTGTTCCTTAAATTTGGAAAAAGTACATACTCCTCATCATCTTCTTTATCATCATCGTCCTCATCCTCATGATCTTCACGATCATCAAAATTGATTAGTGGAGTCCTGTTAAACATTTGAACATGCTATATTCCTGTGGGTAATTTGTTGAAATTGTCCAAAGCGAGTGTCAATTGATAACTATAGACTAGTCTTGTCATGTCCCAAGCCTAAGGCCTAGACATGAAACCGCATGTGGGGAACTCAAAGGAACCCCAAGTAAGACTCTTAGCACATCATTACATATCTTTGGTCGCGGAAGCAATAAAATAACAACAAGAGACGATAAATAAGGATAACCGAGGCTAAGGGATATCTTTCATATCATTAACTTCATGACTCAAGATAGAGTCAAAGCCCATATGATTATACATAACATGTCCAAAAGCACCTCTAACCATAGAACTTAGCGGGGCCAAAGACAAGCAACCGGACTCACCCTTATAGTCAAAGTATACCAAAAAGGAAAGATAGTCTTTAATACATAGTAAAAGAACATAGATATTGCCCATCGACATGAGGACTCACCAACTAGCTTGAATGGATACCACTAGCCACGTGGAGGAGGATGATGACAAAATGGAGCTCCGGTTCCTATATGGTAACATCTTGTAGGCATAGAGTATGCGTTTGTACGTTTGAATTTACTAAGTATGTAGGATGCAATGCAACAATAACTAGGCAACTTAGTCAAAATGCGTAATCATAGGCAATGGATAGCATAATAACAATAAGACATGTGTGAATGGTGCTTGAAGTAAAATCATGCTTATATAAAATATAGTACATAAGTAGAAAGACACCATCCTTCGGCTAATGGGCTTACCACCTCCCATGCTAGGTGATTGAGGTATCTACCCATCAATTTGGTTATTAACATACACCACCCAGTTCTAAGGTGATTGAGGTATCAACCCTACAATTTGGTTAATGAGGTATCAACCCCTCAATTTGGTTAATGAGGTATCAACCCCTCAATTTGGTTACGGTCAATTCAACAGTACATAGAGAAATACCATAGACATACTTTCCTTCTATCATTATCATAACATCATATACATACTCTTCTTTCATCATCATGCATACTTTTTGCAAAATCAACACATATTCATCATTCTTTCATCATCATAGAGTTATTCATAACACAAGACAAGCATTAGACGTTCAATTCCTCAAGAAACCTAAGCCAGATATTTTATCAAACACTTGGTGGGTGTGTAGTGCTAGTGTAAAATCATGCAATTCAAGACTAAAATCATCCAAGAAAATCCATTGTAAGACCATCAATCAACACCTTGCAACACTCTCAAGCAACATACATCAAAACCCCTCATCTAATCCAATATTAGATCCAAGATTTATAGCTAGAAACATGCTAAAACAATCATACTTTGACAAACACCAAATCATTGTGTAGTAAATTTCTCAATATACAAAATTCACATGCAAAATAAACTTTAAATCATATAATTTAAGAAAAAAAGAGGATTGGGTGTCATGGATGAAAGGAACCCATGAAAGAAACCCACATATCTTAGCTTTGGATAAGCTCATAAAGAAGACTTTAATGGAGACTTGAAGCTTGAATGAAATCCTTGATGAAATCCTTAAGATTGGTCTTGCGTTTTGGGACTTGAATCTTGAGAGAAATATTAGTCTAAGTGTTTGGGTGAATATTGGGGAATGTTTAGGATAATATAAGGATGAAATAACACTAAGTATAGGTATTTTCAATTATGGGAACCCTTAGGCCAATGACTTGAAATTCTTGGACCGAAATCAAAGAAATAGGACGAAAATAAAATCGGTCCACGTTGCGAAAGTGACGCGGATTACACACTGGAAATTTGCATCTCTGCACAAATAAGTTCTACGAAAACGGGTATAAATTCTTCATCCAAACTCAGAATGAGGTGAAACCAAGTGCATTAGAAAGATAATTCAAAGAGCTTTAATTTGTTTGTCATGGACCACCCATTTCTTCGTGTGCTAGGAGATATTCCCCTTTAAATTGGACCCTCCTAATTCGTGTTTTTGCGATTTTCGAATTTTGATATGATTTCTCTAAATCTTCGGTTAGACCCATTGCCCAATTAATTTGATCTCCTGGACAAGAATATGAAGTCGGATTTTCGAAATATCGAACATATTTTTAGATATATAGAAATTACGATTTCATGCACTTCTAAGGCACATTTTCGGGCACATTTTGGGGTCATTTCAATATCTCCCCCTGGGAACATTCGTCTCCGAATGTCAAATAAATGTACATGAGAAGAGTGATCATGAACAAATCAGTCCCAGCAAGAGTGCAACATTGCATTTAGAGCACCATTTTCAAAATGTCAACATAAGGGTACAATCATCATAAAGTTGCTAACTTAAACATAAATGCATATGAATGACATGGGGGCTGAAACATAAGACTTGGAATCATAGAAAGGGCTTGACATATTGTCATAAGCTTGAATAGAATGAAAGAGATATGGATGTTACTTCTCCCATGCTCGCACCGGCTCCCCGAGAGGCACGCACGAATGGACGACTCCACCAACAGGGCCTTGACGAACACCACATCGATACTAGCTAACCACTTCACTGATCCATCCACACCTCCACCGGAACCTTCTCCTAAGTCAACTTATCCTCCACATCACCCACAATTTTAAAGAGTTCTATAGCACTAGAGCCATCAACATGTCTCCTCAACCTAGACAAATGAAGAACCGAACAAACCATAATCATATCCCTAGGCAAATCCCATCCATATGAAACCTTACAAACTTCTTCTACACTCTAAAAAGATATCACAACCATAAATCAATTCTCAACCTACACTTATTCTACTTGTTACCACGAACCACCATCTCTTTCTTGGGAGATAAGCTCCACTCTAACATCTCTGCACCAAAAACTTCCAACTCTAATAAGGCGAAATCAAGGCCTTGCTTAACTAAACCTCCTCAACTAAAGAAGATTTGGAACCACTAAAACAGTATACTACCATTCTCAACTTTCCTCAACCTAACTTCCAACCTAACTAGTCGATGGACCCCACTAGTCTCTTTTTTACCACCACCATCTGCATATGCTAAGCTACCCAACGACAGCCTACTTACAGCACCGACTACAACACTAGCCTTATTGGGAGAAGTAATGCTCACTCGTTTTATAATCCTTATAGAATTCTAACCACCTTCTTATTATCTACCATGCACGCTTATCATCTTTAACAGACAACCTCTTATCCTCCAAAACTTGCAACACTTCCCCTAAATGATTCACAAGCTCTAAATAAATCAATATCTCATCACTAGGAACCACCACAAACATAAGAAGGTAGGGTTTTAAGAACATATTCAAGAAACCCGCAACACCACCGGTGCATAAGTCCACCAAACAACCCTATTAATATTAATATTGCTCACTCCTACTTTGAAAAGATACTTTAGGGATATCACCTACCCTCATCCTCACTTTGGGACAAATCCTGAACCAAAGATCAATCTTAGAAACATGACTAACCCATTGAAGTTGACCAAATAAATTGACCATCCTTAACCATCATATTACACCTTTATGGGTTTTACAGTTATTGGAAGCATGCTATACAGGTAGCCCAAACTACCCCAAAACCTTCAACACATCAAGCTAAGTTCAACCAAGATCACAAGACAAGACTTCTATGCAATAAGAACATGGGGCAACCCTTAGAGATCAATTAAACCTTAAGACATGAAATAAAACTACCTCCCTTGCTGCAATTGACAACCTCCCACTCAAGTACGGGCTCATTAGGGATTTGGGATCTAGCTTTATAGGTTCTACCACCCATGAAGACATAACATGCATGCAAACATTTCATCCCTATATTGACATCAAAATTTCACCATGCAAACTCCAACAAGCCATAAAGCAAGACCTAATGTAATACAAATCCAGATCAACACCTACAAACCTTCTAGCAACAATATACCCAACAAAAGAATAGACAACAAAGAACCACACGACAACTTGGGAACATAAGAAGCCCCACTAGCAACCAAAAAGAATATAGAAGAAATAGTGGCACACAGGGCCACCAATGCATGCACAACAAAGCCAAGGAAACTTCAACCTACTGGTAATAGCATTAGGCACTTCATCCCCTCCTTGATCCATTTGATCAACATGACCACCTTGATCAAAAGGTCGACCACCCTTACACTTCTCTCGAACATATGGACAATCCATTAACTTGTGTCTCACTTCATTATATCCATAACAAGCATTGGTCTTCCATACCACCACCTCATCACCTCTTTTACCCTTACTGCACTTACGAGGGCAATCCTTAATGATATGACCCACCTCTCCACAAACATAGCAAGTATTAGTATATCTCAAACATGGGTCATCGTGGCCTCTACCATACCTTGAGCATATAGCATATAGCACCATACCATATTTATCTCTCCCATTAGAACTTACCCCTATTACGGGCCTTCTTGGCTTCATTACCTCCCTTTTCACTACTAAAAGTCCCACGAGCACCCACTTGTTGATTGAGTTGAGTTGCCAATGTTGTCACTGCTCCGGCTATTACCCATAGAGCATTACAAACCTCTGCATTTGACATATCACTATCTTGAGTAGCTTGAGATATATCCTGAAATATAAAGGTTAGGGGTAATCATTAAATCCTAGGGGACCTAACTCTATCACAAGAAATGGATCATGAAAAAGTGAAACATTTCCTAGAACGTCTCATAGCATCCCTACTCATAGTTGTGGTGCACAACACAACCATGAATAAGACTCCAATCAACGTGGTGTGTTAGACTCTGAGGATCTATCATCCTAGTGCTCTGATACCATCTTTTTCACGACCCAAGCGTAGGGCCTAGACGTGACTGGCGAATGGGGAACCCGAAGGAACCCAAACAAGCCTCATAGCATATCATCACAGATCCTTGGTCGTTGAAGCAAGATAAATCAAATAAGAAACATAAACAAGGGAAATTGGGACTAAGAGAGGGAGACTCTTATATTTAAATAGATTGAATATCATAAGTGAGTCAGACCTCAAGCATAATACATATCTTCTCCGACAACACCTCTAACATAGAACTTAGCGGGGGCCAAGACAAGCAACCGAGCTTACCCCCATAGTCAAAGTATACCAAAAAGGAAAGATAGTCTTTAATACATAGCAAAAGAACATAGATATTGACTTCAGACATGAGGACTCACCAACTAGTTTGAATGGATACCACTAGCCACGTGGAGGAGGAGGATGACTAAATGGAGCTCCGATTCCTACATGGTAACATTATGTAGGCATAAAGTATGCGTTAGTACATTTGGATGTGCTAAGTATGTAGGATGCAAAGGAAAAATAAATAGATAACTTAGTCAAAATGCATAATCATAGGCAATGGATAGCATAATAATAATATGACATGTATGAATAGTGCTTGAAGTAAAATTATACTTATATAGAACATAGTTGATAAGTAGAAAGAGACCAACCTTTGGATAATAGGCTTACCACCTCCCATTCTAGGTGATTGAGGTATCAACCCCTTAATTTATTTATTAACATACATCACCCACCTCTAAAGGTATTGAGGTATCAATCTCACAATTTGGTTAATGAGGTATCAACCTCTCAATTCGGTTAATGAGTTACCAACCACTCAATTTGGTTAATAACATATGAACCCCTTAATTTGGTTAATGAGGTAGCAACCCCTCAATTTGTTTAATGAGGTATCAGCCCCTCAATTTGGTTATGGTCAATTCTACACTACACAAAGAAATACCATATATATAGTTTCCTTCTGTCATCGTCATAATATCATATACATACTCTTCTTTCATCATCATGCATACTTTTCATGAACTTAATACATAGTCATCCTTTTATTCATCACCACAGAGTTAATCATAACATAAGACAAGCATTAGATCTTCAAGTCCTTAAGAAACCCTAGCTGGACATTTTATCAAACACTTGGCGGGTGTGTAGTGCTAGTGTAAAACCATGAAATTCAAGAGTTAAATCAAGCTAGAAAATCTATTATAAAACTATAAATCAACATCTTGCAACTCCCTCAGGCAATATACATCAAAACTCCTCATCAAATCCAACATTAGATCCAAGATTTATAGCTCAAAACATGCTAAAACAATCATACTTTCATTAACCCCAAATCACTGTGCAATAAATTTCTTAATACACAAAACCCACATGTAAAATCAACTTTAAATTATACAATTTAGGTAGAAAAGAAGATTGGGTATCATAAGTGAAAGGAACCCATGAAAGAAACTCACATACCTTGGATTTGGAGAAGCTCTTGAAGAAGACTTTAGTGGAGACATGAAGCTTGAATGACATCCTTGATGCAATCCTTAAGATTGGTTTTGTGTTTTGAGACTTGAATCTTGAGATAAATATTAGTCTAAGTGTTTGAGTGTGTATTAGAAAATGTTTAGGATGATACGAGAGTGAAACAAGGCTATGTATAGGTATTTTCAAGTATGGGTACCCTTAGGCCCAAGACAAGAAAATCTTGGACCAAAATCGAAAAAATAGGACCAAAATAACATTGTGACGCAGATTACTCACGGGAATTTGCATCTTTGCACAAATGAGTTCTACAAAAACGGGCATAAATTCTTCATCCAAACTCGGAATGAGGTGAAACTAAGTGCGTTGGAAAGGTAATTCACAGCGCTTTAATTCGGGTTAGACCCATTTCCTACTCAATGTGACCCCATGAACAATAATATGAAGTTGGATTTTTAAAATAATGAATGAATTTTTAGCTATATGTAAATTAGGATTCCAAGCACTTCTGAGGCACATTTTCGAACACTTTTCGGGGTCGTTTCACTATGTAAATATGCAGTGCAACAATAGATAAGCATTATAGGAAAAATGAATGATTATAAGCAATGAATAGCATGCTAAAAATATGACATATATGAATGATACTTGAAGTAAAACATGCTTATATAGAACATACTACATGTGTAGGAAGAGACCATCATTTGGTTAATGGGTTTATCACCTCCTATCCTAGGTGCTTCAATATCAACCCCTCAATATGGTTATTGAATGTACCACCCCCATCTAGGTGATTGAAGTACCAACCCCTCAATTTAGTTAATGAGATACCAACCTCTCAACTTGGTTAAAGAGGTACCAACCCCTCACTTTGGTTAATGAGATACTAACCCCTCAATTTGGCTAACTTTCATCACTATAGATACTTTCCATGAAATAAACAAATGAATGCCGTATTTTCATCATCACAAAGTCAATCAACTCATACACCATGATTTATACCTTCAACAAGTCAAGAAACCTTAATTGGATATTTTATAAAACACTTGGCGGGTGTGTGGTGCTAGTGTGAAACCATGCAATTCAAGAGTGAAATCATGCAAGAAAAATCAATGTAAACACCACCCATAAACACTTGGTATTACCCTCATACAATATATATTGAAACCCTTCATCTAATCTTTGAATATATCATAGATTCAAAAGTCAAAACATGCTTAAACAATCACACTTTAATAAAACTCCAACTTAGTTAATAGTCAAATTCACAGTAAGTAAGACCAATAAGTAAATCAACTTAGAAATATGAAATCATATAAAAAGTAAGCTTAGGCTTTATGGGTGAAAGGAACCCATGAATTAAACCTACATATCTTAGACTTTGAGTTTCTTGAAATTGAGTTGGGAAAGAATGGAAACTTGGAAGTGGGTCTTGGAATCCAAAATGTGCACTTGAGTTTCCTTGAATTGTATTGGAGTTTGATGGAGGCTCTTGAGAGAACTTAAGAGTGTATTGGAGATGAGGGTAATGAGTTTGATCATTTGGAATAGGGTTTAGGTCATTTGGGGAGGCTAAGATAGTATTGGAAGTCTAAAAAGGTCATTAGAGTAGCTAAAATTTACAAAAACGTCATTAGTGAACGGATGGAGAAATTGGAAAAGTTTCACCTCACTGGAGGCTTCATTGGTCTTGTGGAACTCCATTGGTCATGTAGAGTGCCTGTGCAAAGGGACTTAGGAAAAAAATGGGAAGTTAAGAACACTTAGGAAAAAAATCACGTCATCGTCACTTTGACGGAAAACTTCATGGGCCGTGTGGTGCTTCACGGTTCGTGTTGTGGTCTGTTGAACCACCTTAGACAAGAAAATGTGGCCATGCCACCCCATGCCCAGGTGCCATGAGATAGAAACCCTTACACTGCCAGTCAAGCATGCCCTTGGCAGTTCACTTAGCAAAACATTTCCGTCATGCCAACCTTGCCTCTCTTGCACACCCTCATGACCCTCCACAAGGTTAGTGGCAAGCCACACGGCCCTTGCCATTGGCCGTGTCACATTCCTTAGGCTGTAAATTGCCTTTTCCATCCCCAAGCCATCCAAACGGCCCATCAAATACATCATTGGTCTTTAAGATTTACGTGTGACATCACTGCACAGGAGGGTCTCATGAAAACCATCATAACTCCTTCATCTGACCTCAGAATGAGGTGAAACTCAGTGCGTTGCAATGCTAACTTAAAGGGCTTTCGTTTGACATGTCGTGGATCCAGTTCCGAGTGTGCTAAATGTTATGCTCATTTAAAGTTGACTCTTGCATAAACCAAGACCCTAAACTCTACCCGGAGGTAAGTCTTCAACTTGTCTAAGTACTAGGGGTCTCCCATGAGCCTAATACACTCTCCACCTAAACAAATGAGGCTTGAAACATAGGTACATAAGAGTATGGAGGTATAGGGTGTCACGATATCTCCCCCTTGGGAACATTCATCACCGAATGTCAAAGAAACGTACACAAGGAAAGTAATGATAGATATTTTATCCTAACATCACCATAACGGATGCGTCGGAGGGACGTCAAGTGGTTGATATTCTAAATAAAAAAAGAAAACACTAGACTATTTTATGGATGCAACAAATGCACTTAAACATGATTTTCAAAAAATCCCAACATGCATATCAAATTACCATAAAACGTTGTCAATATAAACATGAATGCATGCAATAACATAAGGCCGAAACATAAGGACTTTGAATCATAAAAAAGGACTTAACGTGTTATCATAAGCTTGAATGGGATGAAAGAGATATGGATATTGCTACTCCATGTCCACTCCGACTGCTCGAGAGACACTTTCGACTTGATGATTCTTCTAATGGGACTTGAAGAACATTACCTCCTTATCAATCAACTTCTCCACCCTTCCATCCAAAAACTCCATCGGGACCTTCTCCTAAGCCAACTTATCCTACACAACACTCACAACTGCAAAGAGTTCTATAGCACTAGAGAAATCGATTCATCCCCTCAACCTAAAGACGTGAAGAGCCGGATGAACATATCCGTATGCAAAGGCAATCCTCATTAACATGCAACCTCACAAATCCTCCTCAACACTCTGCAAGTACTCACAAACCAAAAACTAAATTCCCTTTCTTGCCAAACCAGACCACACCCTACATGGGGGGGGGTACTTCCAAGTGAACGCAATCTTCAACACAAGCACACATATCCTACCCTAGTACCAAATGACACCATCTCCCTATTGGGAGACAAACTCCATATCACCAGCTACATCAAAGCATTGAATTATAACAAGGCAGGATGAATTTCTTGCTTTGCTTTCACCTCATCATCCAACAGAGATTTTGAACCATCAATTACCATAATACCATCATTATCAACCTATTCCAACCTAACTCCCAATCTAGCCAACCGATGGACCTTCTAGCCACCATATTTATTTCAACAAAATCACAAGATGAGACCAAAATGCGACATGACTACAGAAAAATTCCCATAGACCCTTCTAGCAATAACAAACTCACACAACCATTCAGGACAGATAAGAATCTTACTAACAACAAAAGGAATAATAAGAGGAATAGGGACCTCCAGAGCCATCAAAAGTATGCATTACAAAATCAAAGGAAACCTCAACATACTGGTAGCAACATCGGTCATTTTCTCAACCCCTAGCCTTCCTTGAAGAGCATAGAACTGATTGTGACTTAGGGAACCACCTTGAGGACTAACATGTTCACTCTTTCCTTGAGTACGAAGACAATCTTTCCTCTTATGCCCCTCTTCACCACCATGGAAACAATCATTGGTGTCGTTCAAACATGGGCCCCTATGAACCTTACAACATGTTGGATATATAGCATCACCTCTATCTTCGAGACTTTGGAACTTTCCTTCAAAAGAGGCTCCTTTGGCCTCTTTACCCCTTCTCTTCCTCATCTTTTCCTCCTCCAATTGTTCACCATATGTCATTACATGGGACAAATCAATGTCAGTTATCAACATAGTGGACCGACACTCCTTACTTACCAAGTCGGATACACCCACCACAAACTTGTTCATTCTAGACCTTGGGTTGGCAACCAAGTGTAGAGCAAATTTTGAGAGTTTCTTAAACATGAGGGACTCATAGATCCTTCCTTCAAGTTCATGAACTCCACTATCTTGCCCTCCGTAAGTTCAAGAGGGAAGAATCGATTAAGAAAAGTCTCCTTGAACTCCTCCCAAAGCACCACATTATTGATTCCCTTCTCCTCCTTCCACTGATTGTACCACATTTGAGCTACCCCTTTAGTTAGTAAGCCGCCAACTCCACCTTTTCTTCCGACCTCACACTAACAATGGACAATATCTTGTATACCTGATAAATAAATTCTTGAGGGTCCTCGTCTACCTTATACCCATAGAATTTTGATGAGTTCATCCTTATGAAGTCTCTAACATGGGATGCTGGAGTAGGAGCATGAGGGGCCTGAGTGCCTTAGTTGGCTTAATTAGCCATAAGTTGAGCTACCGAAGTGAGAGCATCCTAGAGCTTACCATAAGCCAGTTGTTCTTCGAGAGAGCAGGATATTCTTCCCCTTGTGTTAGGCATGATCTAGCATAGAAAAGAATAATCGTTAGGGGAAAACCCTTACCTTGACTCCTATAGCATGACATGGAGTAAGAAAAAGGGAAACTTTTCCTAGAACATCTCATAGCCTCTTACTCATAGTCGTGGTGCACCATACAACCATGAATAAGACTCTAACTGACGTGGTGTGTTGGACGCCGAGGATCATTAACAACCTAGTGCTCTGATACCAAGTTTGTCAGAACCCAAGCCTAGGACCTAGACGTGACAAGATGCATAGGGAACCCGAAAGGACCCCAAGCAAGCCTCATAGCACATCATTACACATCCTTGGTCGCAGAAGCAATAAAATAACAACAACAGACAGTAAATAGGGATAATTGGGGCTAATGGGACATCTTTCACATTAATAACATCGAGTCAAGAGAGAGTCAAAGCTCATATCATTATACATAACATGTCCAACAACATCTCTAACTATAAAACATAGCGGGTGCTAAGACAAGCAACCATGCTCACCCTCATAGTCAAAATATACAATAAAGAAAGAGAGTTGTAATACATAATATAAGAACATAGACATTGTCCCTGGAATGGATGACTCACCAACTAGATTGAGGGAATTTGTACTATCCATATGTTGGAGGATGATGACTAACTTGAGTTCTAGTTCCTATATGATAATATCATATAGGCATAGAGTATGCATTAGTACGTTTGTATGTACTAAGTATGTAGTATGTCAAGCAATAAGAGATAGACATCATAGGCAAAATGCATAATCATAAATAATGAATAACATACTAACCATATGATATGTATGAATGATACTTGAAGTAAAACATGCTTATATAGAACATACTACGTGCATAGGAAGAGACCATCATTTGGCTAATGGGTTTATCACCTCCCATCCTAGGTGTCTGAGGTATCAAACCCTCAAGTTGGTTATCGAATATACCACCCCCATCTAGGTGATTGAAGTACCAACCCCTCAATTTGGTTAATAAGATGCCAACCCCTCAACTTGGTCAATGATGTACCAACCCCTCACTTTAGTTAATGAGGTACCAACCCCTCAATTTGGTTAACTTTCATCACTATAGATACTTTCCACGAAATTAGCACATGATATTGTACTTTCATCATCATAAAGTCACTCAACTTATATAACATGCTTTAGACCTTCAACAATTCATGAAACCTTAATTAGGCATTTTGTTAAACACATGGCGGGTGAGTGGTGCTAGTGTAAAACCTACAATTCAAGAGTGAAATCATGCAAAAAAAATCAATGTAAAACTACCACCCAACACTTGGTAAAACCCTTACAAAATATGCATTGAAACCCTTCATCACATACTAGAATAGATCATAGATTTATAGGTCAAAATGTGCTTAAATAATCACACTTTAATGAAGCTCCAACTTAGTTTATAATCAAATTAATAGTAAGTGAGACCCATAAGAAAATCAACTTAGAAATATGAAATGCATGTAAATTGGAAGCTTAGGCTTGATGGGTGAAAGGAACCCATGAATGAAACCCACATACCTTGGACTTTGAGTTTCTTGAAATTGAGTAGGAAAAGAATGGAAGCTTGGAAGTGGGTCTTGGAATCCATAACTTGTTCTTTAGTTTCCTTAAATTTGCATTGGGGTTTGATGGAGGCTCTCGAGAGAACTTGAGAGTGTATTTGAGATCAGAGTAATGAGTTTGATCATTTGGAATAGGGTTTAGGTCATTTGCGGAGGCTATGATAGCATTAGAAGTCTAAAAAGGTCATTAGAGCAGCTAAAATTTACAAAAATGCCATTAGTGAACGGATGAAAAAATTAGCAAAGTGTTGCCTCACTAGAGGCTTGACTGGTTATGTGGCACTCCGCTTGTCGTGTGGAGTGCCCGTCAAAAGGGAATTAGGAAAAAACTAGAAGTTGGGAACACTTAGAAAAAAAATCACGTCATCGTCATTTTAACGGAGTACTTCACGAGACGTGTGGTGTTTCATAGTCCATGTAGTGGTCCGTTGCACCACATATAGACAACAAAATGTAGCTAGGCCACCCACGCCCAGGTGACATGAGACATCAACCCTCATATGGCCAGTCAAGAGCTCCCGTGGAACCTCACTTAGCCAAAAGCTACCCTCTTGCGAACCTTGCCTCTCTTGCACACCCCCACGACCCTCCACACGGCCAGTGGCAAGCCACACAGTACTTGCCACTGGTCATATCATATTACTTAGGCCAAAACTGGCCTTTTCTAGTACCAAGCCATCCAAATGGCTCGTCCAACACATCACTGGTTCTTAGCTATCCTTATGACAACACTGCACGGGAGGGTCTCACGAAAATGATCATAACTCCTTCATCTGACCTCAAAATTAGGTGAAACCAAGTGCATTGCAAAGCTAACCCAATGGGATTTCATTTGGCATATGTGGGCCACCCTTTTCTAGGTGTGCTAAAGGTTATGCTCATTTAAAGTTTACCCTTGCATAAACAAACTCCCAAAACTCAACTCGGTGGTAAGTCTTGAACTTGTCTGAGTACTAGGGGTCTCCCATGACCCTAATACAATATCCACCTAAACAAATTAGTCTTGAAACATGGTTACACAAGGGCATGGAGGTATGGAGTGTCACAAGTCTTTTTTATGTATATGTTGAATTCCTTAACTTATTCGTGTTCAAAATACTTTGAATTCCCTTAGTGAATAAAAGTGTAGTAACTCTTGTGATCTCTTGTTGAAGGTTGAGTGTAGTGATGGATATGCTAGTGTCTCGTCAAATAAAAAGAAAAGTATTGAACCATTTGAAGGGTTGAATGACTTATGGAAACCATTAAACAAATTGGTAACAAAAGGTTTCACTCCGGACAATGGTATCAATTTATCCAAGACCAAAACTCTTGTTCCAAAGTTCATCAAGCCTCCACTAATCAGTTTTCATGATCATTAAGATCATGAAGACATGGACGATGATGATGAATAAAATGACAAGAAGTATATGACTTCTCCAAAGTTTGAGGAACATAAAGTTAGCAAACAAAATGTTGTTCAAAAATTAGTTGTTGTTCAAGTAATAGAAGCACCAACAATTAGTAAAAGTAATAATACTGACAAAAGAAAAGGGAGAAAAGGATAACGTGGAAGAAATAAAAAAAACAAAGAATCTTGCTCCTGCTGGTGGTGGTGGTGTAGGTGGCAAAAAGTATTAATGTGGCAAAAGTTGGAGTTACAACTGAGATAACAAGAGGTACAAGTAGTGGTACACTTGAGTACTGAATGAAAGATTCTATCATATTTGATTAAATTGGCTTGCATGTGATAAGCAATGAGTTTAATTCTATCCATTATATTTTTTCTATTGGGTAGCCCCAAAAGATTGAAAGGTGTAGAATGAAACTCACTGCTTATCATATGAAACCAAATTGAACCAAATGGAATGGACTCTTTTATTCAGTACGCTAGAACTACCACTGCTTGTAACTCTTGCTGTCTTAGAAATAACTTCAAATTATGCCATATTAATATTTGTTCCACAATCACCACCACCGTCAGTAGGAGCAAGTGCAGAAGGAGGATTGTTTTTTTCTTTTTTCTTTTTTTCCACCTTGTCCTTTTTTCCCTTTTCCTTTGTCATTATAATTACTATTACTAATTTATGGTGATTCTATAGCTTAAACAACAATAAATTTTTGAACAACATTTTGTTTGCTAAATTTGTGTTTCTTAAATTTTCAAGAAGGCACATATTGTTTATCATCTTCTTTATCATCGTTGTCCGCGTTCTCATTGTCACGACCCAAGCCTAGGGCCTAGACATTACATGGTGATTGGGAACCCGAAGAGACACCAAACAAGCCTCTTATCATCATTCACACATCCTTGGTCACGAAAGCAAAATAAACAACAACTTGTGACAATAATAAAAAGGGAAGCAGGACTAAGGGAAGAATTTCCTTCAAACATAAACATAAAAGAGTCAAACTCGAACATAGATATCCATAATATCCAACAACACCTTTATATAGAATGGACTGGGGGCCAAGACACTTTCCGGGCTCACCCTCAAATGATAAGTATCCAAAATTTCCAACAAATCTTAGTAAAAAAAGGTATGAAAGTAAACTGTCATACCCCAAGTCCCGTTAAGGCGGACTGGCACCCGTTGCCGATAAGGCTCAAGAGAACCAACCTATAACTATACGCGTTCTATATATATTATAAGGGGTGTATACGTTTGACATGCCTTTAAGAAGATAGATAGTGATAACAAGCCAAAAGGAAATGCATATGACTAGGTCGTTGGGGCCATGCTGTCTAAAGTGCGAGACATGACTTCACTGTGTTTTACATGGTCTACAAAGCCTCTAAATAGAGAAAACATCTGATAAGGGTTGGGACAACCCCCGCCTCATCTAACTATACAATATAACATAAGCTCTGGACATATACAAAGCCCCAAAGCAACCTGGAGCTTGGTGACAGCAACTGAATATTCTGTACTCTTACTGGGGAGATCTACTAGCACTTGTACTTGCAGCATGAAATACAGGTCCCTCATAAGAGATGTCAGTACGAGATAATGTACGGAGTATGTAAGGCAGGATATACTCTATATAAAGTAACAACTTAATGAAACTATGCATCTGTAGAAGATTAGGGACCACCCTTAGTTATACTGTGGAATCATGTACTTTACATCCTTTATATTACTTTACCTTTACTGTATCATTTGTA